>RJWM01022793.1:0-33098 GCA_004363535.1 Dasyprocta punctata
ATTTTGAGGCAGGGTCTCGTTAAGTCACTACACTGCCCAGGTTAGACTCAAATTTGCGATCCTCCTGCCTCAATTTCTCAGAGTGCAGGGATTATGGGCATGCGTCACCATACCTGGCCCCACGTGGCTTTTGAATGCAGAGTTGTAATTACATATCCTTGGTTTTAAAGAAACAAAGTGTAAATAAAAACAGAAACATAGTACATTTCCCCTTCATTGGTACGCACATACAATTCAAAAACAACTTTCTGTGCTTTCTAGGATTGAGCAAACGAATACATATATTGACAAAAATGAGAGCTAGATGTCTTACCAGTGGAGAAGTAGGCTTTTCCGCCCAAATAAACAAAAGGGGAAGACTACAATGCTACAGGATTGGAGTCAATATGGCTTCAATATGTCTTATTTAAATTTTGGATTCTCTCTCTCCTCTCCTCACTCTCCTTTTCCCCTCTGTCCTCTCTCCATCTTTTGAAAAGACCTTGAAATTATGATACCACAGCAGTCCTGATGCCAAGAATTTGATGCCCAGATCATGGTTTTAAAATGGCTTCTCCAAAAATCAAATTGCATGGGAAACACTTCCCAGTATCAACACGTGGGATCTCATCTTACTAAAAAGTTTTTGCATGTCAAAGGAAATTGCCAATAGAGTGAAAAGAAAACCCACGGACTGGGAAAATATCTTAGCCAACTATCCATCAGACAAAGGACTCCTATGTAAAACATATAAAGAATTAAAAGAAATCAGGCCCCTAAAATTCAAGGGTCCAATCCAAAAATGGGCATCTGAGATGAATACATACATCTCAGATAAAGAAATACAAATGGTAAATAAATACATGAAAAAATGTTCAACATCAATGGTCATTCGGGAAATGCAAATTAAAACAACACTGAGATTTCATCTCACTCCAGAAAGAATGGCCAAGATTAAAAAATCAACCAACAACAAATGCTGGAGGGGCTGTGGGGAAAAAGGAACTCTTCTCCACTGTTGGTGCGAGTGTAGACTGGTGCAACCACTGTGGAAATCAGTGTGGAGATTCCTCAAGAAGCTAGGATTAGAGATCCCATTTGACCCAGCTATCCCACTTCTGGCCATTTTCCCAGAAGAACTGAAAACATCATGCCACAGTGATATCTGTGCACCCATGTTTATAGCAACCCAATTTGTAGTAGCCAGATCTTGGAAACAACCCAAGTGCCCATTAGTCAAGGAATGGATAAAAAAGGTGGAATTTTTATACAATGGAGTACTACTCAGCTATCAAGAAAGATTGCATAGAGACTTTTATAAGTAAATAGACATGACTTAAGACCATACTTATAAGTGAAATAAATCAAACCCACATGTGTAAATACCATATTGTCTCCCTAGTGTAAGAAACTGAGAAAGTATATATGATCCAAAATCTACAATAAATACTGTATAAGGGTAGAAAACTGCTCAAAGAGCAAAAGTAATTGGGAAAGGGAAAAGGAGGAAAGAAGGAAGGGAAAAGGAAAAAGACATAAATCTGTATATATGTATATGTAAGATAACTAAAATGACTACCCTGCTGAATATATTAGTTATTGAGAATGATCAGTTAATACTCATATGATTAGATCAATTTTGCGTGTCTATATCTGTTAATGTAAACAACCATGTTGAAGGTAATGATACGCAATATTGCAACCATTGTCAAGTTCCTATCATCTTGTTTTGTAAACCTATAATGTTACTGTTGTGGATTTGCTGTTGTCCTTTGTCTCTTTTGCTTTTTGTCTTTCTTATATGTGTCTTTTTTTCTCTTAAATAAAATAAAGTAAAATAAAATAAAATAGGTTTCTCTTTCCAGGGTGTGGTGGCACACGCCTGTAATCCCAGCACTTGGAAGGCTGAGGCAAGAGGATTACCACTAGTTCAAGGCCAAGCTGGGGTACATAGTGAGTTGAAGGCCAGCCTGAGCTACATAGAGAGGCCTTGTCTCAAAAAAAAAACAAAAACAAAAACAAAACAAAACAAATAAAATAAAATAAAATTCCTTTCTCTTCTAAAAAGATCTAGGATTTGGAAACATGGCTGGATAGCTGATTCCAGAGAAGGTAAGGTACAAAATAAGCCTTAAAAATCTTGTTCCAGAAAGAGAGAGAGGGAAAAAAAGAACTTGTCAAAAGGACAGAGGGGCTCCTAGTGTCCAACTGCAGGATGATTTGAATGTCAGAATAGATGATAGTAATGGCATTGCAACCCACTGACTAATCCAGAAGAATCCATGAATTTATATTTATATAAATGAATAAACACATCATTAAATGAGAGGGGAGAATTGAACGAGTGAATGTAGAATGAGGAAATTAGAAAAACATTTGGCAAACATCGCAGTAAGAACTGATCCAAGCAATAATCTTCTATGGAGGCTTACTGGAGAGTGAACATTTGATGAAAAGCACACTACTTTTACTTAGTGTCAAAGTATCTCCCTTCAGATCCATGTTCATCACAAAGGGAGAAGCAGCAGCTTCAGAGTGGAAAGACCTGGCACGCACCCCCCGCGTCAAGCAATCAAAGATAGCATCACTAAGAATGGCGCCAACCCAACATCATTTCCCTCTGACTCGATACACTGAGGAGCACGCGACATCACTTCTGGGGTGCTTCTGCCCCAAATTCATCACCTAGATCTAATCACGAGGAAACATCAGACAAACCCAAATTGAGTAACCTTCTCCAAAATGGATGGTTTGTACCTTTCAAAAATGTCAAGGTTAAAGAAAGAAAAAGAACAGGGGAAGATAAAGAATGAAGAATTGTTCTAGTTTAAAAGAAACTATAGAAATGTGACAAGGAAAGGCAATATGTGTTTCTGGAGGAAAGGACAATAATGGAGGAATGGAAACAATCTGAATGTAGATGGTGGTGGATTAATTGATGGTACTGTGTACATATTCGCTTTCCTTATTTAGATAATTGTATGGTGATTATGTAAAAAAATATCCTTGATCTTAGGAAATATACACTGATGTGTTTTGGAATGAAGGGGCACAATGTCAGTCTCTTATGCTTAAATGATGGTGACAAATTTTACATACATATGTACATATTTATATGCACATACACACATACATGGCATATACACACATATATATGCAGGGGGAAAGAAAGAGAGGGAAAGACAAGGAAGCAGTGAGTGTCGGTGGGAGAAGCGGGGAGGATGTGGGTGGTAAAGCAAACGGGGCAAAGTGCGAAGGGCCAGGGCAGTTGGATGATGATTACACCAGAGGTCCTGTACTATACTTGCTGCTCTTTGTATGTCTGAAAATAGCAACAAAAAGCAAAGAAAGTATTGCTCACAGATCTTTGAGAGCAGGATAGCTGTTGCCTCTCAGTTTTGACATCTATGCAGGAGCCTGCGGGCTCCAGGAATACTCTGTATCCCTTGGGCCTTCATTTCCCAAACTGGACTGGCTTTCCCTGTACCCTATCTTGTTTGTGGAAGCGCTCAACCTCACTCATCGCTGTCAGGGTGTGAGTTTGATCTCAGTCCTTTTCTCTTCACTGAGGCACAGTACCCTGATGCTCACAAATTAAAAGAGGACAGCTTTATTTTGGCTTATGGGTTTCAGAAGTTTCAGTCCACAGTTGGCAGGCTCAAATACAGAAATGGGAAAGTTGCCCTTGTCAAGGGAGCCAGGAAGCAGAGAGCTAAGGGAGGGGCTGGGGAGCGAGATACACCTGTCCAGGTCATGCCCCAGGGACCACCTCTTGGCCAGACCTCTCCCCTAACAGCACAGAGCACCCCAGCACATATCTCCAAATGAGCACAGTACCCTCTGTGTGACCCAATCACCTTCCCAAAGCCACACCTCTGAGGGCATGAGGCTTTGGGGGGTGCATTCTCCATCTAAACCATAACCATCAGTTTGAAAAAATCCTGTTCCCAGTTTATAGCATGTTTTTAGTAGCTCTGGATTTAAGTGTTTATTTTTTCTTTAATCCACTTAGACCCAGTTATTTTCAAATACAACGTGAGTGCAGGGAAGCAGCTCTGCTGCATCCCTCGGTGACTCCAGCTCATCCTTGCTGCCCTTCAGGGTGCAGGGGCGTCTTGGCCTCAGTCGTGAGTGGGCTTTGGATTCTCCTGGCTCTACATTGTGACAATGAGCCACCAAGACACTGGGCTTCTCTACTGAGTCCCTCCTGGGCTCTGATTTATTTCCTAGGGATGGCTCTGGAGTCTTCTTTCTCTGGAAGCGAGGAAGAGAACAGGCATCGTCCCCCTGCTCGGACCCGTGACAGCTGAGATGCGGAGGAAGCTGAGATGGGCTGAAACTGCTATGGAATGGGTCACTCTTGCTTATCAGGCACTCTAGGCCCTGGGGATGGAGACTTGCACTCCTAGCCAAGGAGACCATGGCTTAAGGATACCAGGGCAGAGCTAGCAGCCTCTTCTCCTGCACTGTGGCATGAACCTTGTGCCATTGTCATAGCTGCTCACTATAGAAAGATGATGATTGTGGTTGATCCTTAGGGTCACCCTGTATGGAGGTAAAATCATTCCCAAGCTACGATGGAAGGCAATCGAAGCTCAGAGAGGTTTGCCAATTAGCTCCATAACTGCTGGTTGCAAGGACCTGGTTTTAGAGTTAGCCCTTGGTAAGACCAGATCTATAGGGAGAAGGAGACACACTCAGATAAATGTCTACTTTTTCAGAGGACTGCAAAGTCCAAGTTTATCAGTTAAGCAGCCAAACTTCTTCTACCCGATTCTACTTCTTGGCAAGGGAGAATTCACAGTTGCAGCGATTCCTTTCACCTGGAGCAGCCACAGTCCCAAGGACACCACCATCTCTTCCTGACTTCTTTCCCTTCCCCTCTCCAGGCCTGGATGCAGCCCTATTGGTGCCCACAGCTCTGGCATAATCACATTGCTATATCAGCATCTGCGCCCTTTGGATTGGGGAATTCAGCCTGCTCCTTCCTCTCTTTGCCCTCTGGGTGTTTTGTGTGCCCTAACCGAGTCTTCTTCCCAGCTCTGAGTACAGCAGGGCTCAGAGAGAGAAAGTCATTGGTATTGGCTGGTGGTTGAGTTTCACCTGGGAGCTATCAGTTGGGTTTAAGGATGGCTACAGTGGTGACACATTCGTCCTGAGAACCATGCTTCTATCTGTTACAGTAGTTAATTTCATCTGTTTTGCAGAAAGATGTACTAAGGGTGAGTGATGGAGGCAGGCAGCTGTGGCTGCCTCCACTGTAGCCATATGGTTTATTTACAACCAGGGCTCCGTGGTGCAGATAGCTCAAAGAGGATTAAATTATACTTTGTAGATTAAAGTCCTGAACACTATAAAACTCATAAGCCTTTGTATGCTAAGCAAGAACTTTGACTCCCATTGGGCTTTAAGCTGATATTTTGCACACACAGAAAGAGTGAAAACTTTTGATATGTAAGGATTTTCTTAAAAAGCTGGCAGAATATCAAGCTTGTTCCTCAGGCAGTCGACTGGTTAAGGGAGAAAAAGGGACTTCACAAACCCCTTTTAAAGGACCAGTGTGGTCTGCTTCATTCTCGCTATAAACAAGGCCTCTCCATTGCCATTTACTGATCTCCTTGAACTTGGGCAGGCAAATTCTTTAAAAGGAAACAGCCTCGAACCTGTTAAAGTCACAGTTTATTTTTTGCTAGTCATCAAGGCATACCCCACATGAGTCCATTCCAAGCCCTCTAAGTTTTCTTCAAGGGTCCTAAAGAGAAGCCTAATATTGTCCTAATCTTCCATACATCTGGGAGAAGCCCTGTGAGACTTTCCACAATGAATTTTTAATTGCCTCCTTAGCAAGGGACCTTCACCCTTGGTGTGCATCATTGGCCCCCATCCCAGCCCCCAATCCCAGGTTCCATCCTCTTCAGACCCTGAAAGAGTTCGTTCAATTTAGCCTTCTTATTGATCTTTAAAGTTTTGCTCTCAGTCACTTTCCACTTGAAGCTGTGTTTGATGTCTCCACGGGTGTTTCTACTGATGGGCTTCACCCAGAGAGCTTTGTCATTGACTTTGAGAGGCTGGTGTTCAGAGGAGGGACTGATCTTCACAGGTGTTACTTTCTGCACACAGCAATTAACCACACGAGACAAACTGACACAAGCAACATGCTCAGATGCTCTTTGCACTCAGCCCTTGGTGCTCACTTGGGAGGCTTTTGTGGGACCCACTCTAGAGGCTTCTGTGGGACCCACATTCTAGTTAAAGATGGAGAAATTCCCTTGTGGATGACCAACCCTCACCAAGGAAACCATGGTGGGAAGCATGGCTGGGACCCTGCAAATGTAGCCACTGGAGGCACAGGGGATTCTCATTTGTGGTCAGTGTGTTTACATGGGAGGTCAGATATCTTCTTGGGGTATTTCAGTGCATTGATTTGATGGGGAACAAATGACTTTATTAAAACACAGTGGGAATGCAAAGAGAAACACCAAAACAACAGCCAGGATTTGGAGGCAGATTTATTTAACACTGGGCACTGACTAGGAATCAATTGTTCTTCAAAACATCAGGCCCGGAAGTCTCAGAGAGAGAGGTTTTTATGGGGTCTGCAAGTCCAAAGGCAGAATACTTGGCTGTCCTTGATTGGGTTTCACAATATGCACCAAAGTGACCAGCTGTGCATCACAGAAGAGACAGAAGCAACCAGAACTGCAACAGGAACTATTACCTGGACAACTAAGAAACTGACATATATTGGCTTGGTTTCTGTTACAGGAAAAATACTTTCAAAAGAATCTATGGCAATGTTGGGGGATGGCTGTGTTATCCTGTCTGGGGCCCACCAAATCTTTCCTGGTTAGGCCTTCATTAGGGGAATGAATAACAGATCAAAACACACCAGATTCCTAGGACTAATTTTTCATACCTTTCCACCTGGAGAATCCCCTGGGAAGCATATGTGGTTTCCCAGTTGCCTTACAGCTTTCTTTCACTTCAGCAAGTGCACTGAAAAATCTTCAAATCTGGAAAGGGGTTCAGCATGAGGAATCCACTATACTGGAACCAGCTTACTCATTTGGATTGTCCCCTTCCTTCTGCTGGAGTGGCACTGCAACCCTGACACCTTGCTGGGGAAACTAACTGATCAGAAAACTTACTCCTAGCAAAGTGCAAGTGCGCAATCATGATCACCAAACAGGATTGGTGAGATCCTGTGCAGTGTTTAGGGCTCTCTCATAGGAGGTGTTATTAGCAGCCACATTAATAAAGGTGATGGTGCTGTATCTCTTACCCACACGATCTCATCTAATTTTCACAGAGATAAGGAGTTCAGATGTTATCAATCTGTTCTTGCATGTGAGGAAGCTCGGGTAGAGAGCTGGTTTATCTATTTTTCTTCCCTCTCTCCTTCCTTCATCCCTCTTCCATGTCCTCTCTTTTCCCTTTTTTCCCTCTCTTCCTCAACCCTCTCTCCTTGCTCTTCTCCCTTTCCTTTCCTTTCCTTTCCTTTCCTTTCCTTTCCTTTCCTTTCCTTTCCTTTCCTTTCTTGTCCCTTCTCTTCCTTTCCCTTCCCTCCTGTCTCCTCTTCTCTGCTCCTCACATTTCAGTGGATGCTAGAGAACTCAGATCTGAAATCTGTGACTTCTGCCTTCTCAGCTATTTAGAAACCATGTTGTTCTCCCCCTGAAACTCTGCTTTCTTTTAAGTGAGACAGTTTGAGAGGGACACTGAGTCTCCATCATCTTAGATTCCAATTATAATGGACCTATCGTGAGCAGCCCTGAAATCACATCTGATTTATTCAAACTCTCTCCCCTGATGATTACCTTTTCCATTCTGGACAAGAGTATCTGCTCTTTCTGGGTGAGGGAGCAGCCTGATTATAGCTTCATTAGAAAATGCTGCCACTCCTTCTTGCAGTCTAATTGGGTGACAGGGTTTGGGATAGGGACATATAAATCACTGACAGCACACGTGGCCTTCTTTTTATCACAGTGAAATCCTCAGCTGTCAAAGCGAATGGATATGTGAAGTGGTTAATTTTATGTGTCATTAAAAGAATGATAATTGTGGCCATAAGTCTTCCCTGAATTCTTCTAAGAGGTGTATGTAGGTTTCCAGGGCTTTCCAATATCTTGCTGACACCCCACCCAATTTGGGGCGTGGCCTCCAAGGCAGCTGCTGTGGGTCCAGGTAGGAAGACTCAACCAGGAAACGCAGGTTTACAGGGGTTCCTTGTGCTCCTGCTTCTGTTATCATTTCTTCTGCATCCTGATTCATCAGTGGAATACTGTGATACTCCAGAGGGCAGGAGGCAGCTGTTGTCCATGGTCTTGATGGCTGGTGGCACTGCCACTCAAGGAACGTTGGCTGGTGAGCAGGTTTGAGAGTTTTCAAGCCAGGAACAATATCTTTGGAGGGAGCCAACACACCTAAAGGGAAGTTTCTGCTTTTCCAGGACCTGTGCTTTGTTCCCTGGAAGGCATGACACTGGCTTGCCAACCATGGACTTCTTGAGAAAGCACACTGCCCAGCCTATCAGGATCTAAACCCATTTGGTGGTCCAACCAGTGACCTGAAAAATGGAGGTGTCAGCCTCAGATGACCTTCCCTAGACAGGAAAGGGAAGTGACACTGGTGGCACGCAGCGTTAACTGTCCAGGAATACATAAGGATGGCAAGTTAAACAGTAATCACCAGGTAACCATCTCAGACAGATAGAAAGAGAGGGGAAAAAACCCAAGAGTAGCTATCTTTAAAGAGAACAAGCAGATCTGAGTAATCCAATTTAGGGGAGATAAGAGCCTGCTGCTAGTACTGTCCTTTAACTGGACAAACGCCTTCGTTCAAGTGTCAACCCCAATCCGGAAGAGGTCACCGCACTGGGCCTGCTGCCTAATATACTCCTGAATTAGCTGAGTGGCTTTCCGAACAAACACACTGGTCCAACAGAATTGATTTTCAACAGGCCGTATTGGTCCCTAACGTAATTATCTAGCAGTGAGTCAGTTCGCGGCAGCCCTTGCATTTAAACGCCGCTGGTCAGCCTAGGAGAGGGGACAGCCGCACTCAGGTGCCTTCTCCAAACACCACTTGGGAACGCTTTTCTCCCCCAGCTACTCTTCTCCTTCTTTCCTAAATAATTGAGAGAAAGCGATTGGGATTTCCACAGCTCTGTCCTCTGCGGGCCTCGTCTTCCCCTGTTTATGAGGCACGGCAGAGGCATTGGTCTCTTGTGCCAATGAATAGCAAATCGGGCTGTTTGATAGGTGAATTCAATTTACAATAAAGAATCAAATGGGATCCTTCTAAAATGATCTGATGTTTAACCTCTTCCTTTCTCTGAAGGCTTCTTGGCAGTATATTCTAGTTACTCTGGTGAGTCCAGCCAGCTAGGGACAGGTCCATACACGTGACCTCCTAGCACAGTACATTTCCTCAAAGCCTTGCACTGATGTATTTGGTCCAGGTTCTAACTGGTCAAAGACAGCATAGCCCTTGAATTTCCAGCTGATCATTACAAAATTTTCAAAGTCTCCATAGGTTCCTTAAAGTTGGGAGGCCTGTTCGAAGGATCAGATAACCTTTATATGGTTGTCAGAAAATCCAAACAAAGTGCCTTCTCCCTAGGTGTAGGGAGGTTGGCAGGTTCAAAAGACTGCTTTCCATCATAACTTTCTCATCCCTTGAGAGACTTACATATTTCTCCCAGCCTGAAGAATGTACTGGTAATGCCTTAGACTTGTACTTTTAGTTCATGCCCCTAGCCCACAGGAAGGGCAGGAGTGGGGTCTAAATTCTCCTTATTCTTCTAGAACCCCATGTATTGTGTTGTCTAAAGTATCATTCAGCAACTATTTGTGGCATTGGATCAAAGTGCTTTGTGATGACAAAAGAACCACCAAGTAGTTCCATGAACTTGGACAATAGCTCAACTCCTTTCTATCTGTGTTTCTTCAACCATAAGAGGGGGATATATACTAGTACCTGCAGCATTTGATTGTTACGGGAAACTGAGTTCACATTTGTCAAGCCTCTGGAACCATGCTTGGCATACAGAGAAACATCAAAGAAGAGGGATGACCAGCCACTGACAGGGTAGCCCAAGGGGCATCCAATAGCATCAGCCTGCCTGGGTCTTCTCTTCATCTGGGACCTCTTCTGTGACATCCACAACCCACTAATCAATTGGAAGTGCTATTCAACCTGGCCTCCCTCACTTGGCTTGGTACAGGGCTAGGAGCCAAACTGGTCTGTGTGTGTGTGTGTGTGTGTGTGTGTGTGTGTATGAGCTACACTGTTTCCCCAGATCCTTGTGGCAGACAACTGCTGATGGGTAGTGTTGGAGTAAGGCACGGAAGAGACACCCCTGCTGCCCCAACCCTGATCCAGGGGGATCCACATCGCTGTGGCGAGGAGGTTGTGGCGGTACTGGTCTCCAGGGAAATTGATTCTCTAAGTTCTCCAGAACTCTGTTCAATCACAGTCGACCTGCTGGCAGGCTCTGCTCAGAACTGGTTTGCAGGAGACAAAAAAGAAAAATATTCTTACTTGCTCCCAACACTAAAAACTCCACCCACCCAAGGACTCATTTTACCAATCGTGTTTTGGTTTTCACTGAGCTCCTCTGGCCAGAAGAACCCCAAGTTGGGGAGGGAGCATTTGTATTACTTTCTCCTTGAGTTAAACCAGCATCAGTGTGGTTCAAATGGCCACACTGGAATGAACTTGGACTGCATTCTTTTGGAGGAACCCAAGCTATGTGTAAGCTGGACACCTTTTAAAGTACTGACCTTAAGACTAATGTTCATTTAATCCGTCATTGCCATTTCATGAGGAAATAGAGACACAGAAAATTCAAAGAGCTTGACCAAGATCATAGAATTAGTACTTTGAGCCAGCTTGTGGCTGCTCACTTGTCCTCCCCTGCTGCAGGCGGGAAAGCGAATGAAGATGCTACAGTCTACAAAATAACATTCATGCTGTGAATGCAGAAAAAGCCAAAAGGGAAGGGGAGGGGAAAAGAGCAGATGAACAAGAGGAAGAAAAGGGATTGGGGATACAGGACAGGAAGAGACAGCCAAAGAAAAAGGTGATTAATATTTAACATTATTATTTTTATTTATCAAATAAATAGTGTTCTCTATAATGACAGGTAACATTTATAGAGCACATAAAATATGCCAGGCATTTCATTGTATGAGGCGCTTCGCATTCAGTTATTTTGTTTAATATTCATAATGAAACAGCCAGTTACTCCTATGAATCTCCTTCTTAGAGGAGGAAACTGAGGCTCAGAGAGGTTATAATTCAGACAGTACCAGGCCCAAGTCTTATCAGAATAGGACTTTGGGACTTAGGAAATAAAAATACAGGACACCCAGTCCAGTATGAATTTCAATGACACCCCAACTCATCTGGGTTCTACTTTTCCTAAAGCAACAAATAATTTAAGATACACTTATACTAAAAATTATCTGCTCATCAGAAATTCAAGCAGATCTGGGCATTGTGTATTTCACCTGGCAACTCTAAACCAAGGGATTATTAGTTTGTCTCAAATCTTTATAGTTTAAAGCTGGCATGAACTCTTCATTTAAAGTCCCAAGGGTATTTATCTGATCAGCTTCTCAGGGCATCTGCATAGATGCCAACAGGACATCCAGAGCAAGTTTCAAGTGTCTGAGTGGACTCCTACGGGTATACAATGGTCAGCGTGCCTAATCTATCCTGGGAGTTATGCCCCCTGAGCGGGATTGTCACTTCTCAGGGTTCCCTTCCACACCTTGGTCATCTGTAGCCTTCTACCCTGGCTTTTGGACCTCATGCATTGTCTCTGTTTCAGCATGCTGTCTGCTTGCGACTGAGTGTTTTCTGGCCCAATCAGGATGCCAGGACTTTCCCAAGCTTCGGGGGTGCACAGCTGCCTTGTAGATAAAGACAGCATCCGCGTCCACCCTTCTTCCTGCAGTCCTTCCCCGAAAGTACTCCTGAATAGGGTCAGGTTCTGGCTGTATTTTTCAGTCTCTAATTAGCAGATTCCAATTCATCACCCAGAGTATCTCCTGGCATCAGCCCCGAGATTCCCTTCTCTCGCCTGGTGAATCGGTCTTCATTTAAAACCCTCGCTCTTAGCCCTAAATGGAAATCAATTCTGCAAGTTTAGCAAATAGTTAATTACTCCACAAAGAGGATTGATTGGCCTTTGATCACCAGAAAGCTCTGCAGTGCTATTAGTCTCTTTCATCTGTGATTAAACCACAGAGAGAAAGAAACAAAAACTAAATTAGGCTTCTCCTGTTATCCTACAAATATTTAATGACGGGCTAATCTCCTAGAGGTGTGTTTGGGGGATACTCACTCCATCAGGAGCCAGCTTCCATTCAACCTTGAACCTAGATTCCATCTTTGTGGAGAGCGCAGCAAAGACCCTGACAGAGGAACAGAGCTGGGCTCAAAGAAATGCTTTGTAGGACATACTCTTGTCTGCCTTTTCTTCTCTCTTCTTCTTATGTATGTTTTAATGCAGATAAAGATTTCCCCAGTGGACTCCTGACATGAATAATAATAATAATAAAAGGAAACCTGGCTTAAAAAATTCCTTTTGGGTTTTTCTAAGTCTCTAGACCCCTGTCCCATTAATTTGCAGGTACTGAAGAGTCCTTCTTGCAGGTGACAGATCTGTCAGCTGGGTGCAGAAAAGGACCATGTCACGGCATAATCTGGTGTTACGTTTCCCAACAAGGTGCTACATAGCAAGGCAGGAGCTCAGGAGTTTGCCTCCTCCAATACTCTACATCACTGTGTATGAAAAGTTAGCCTTTACAAGGGCTTTTCCATACATTTGATGCAAGAGTCCTAAAAAGCAAATGAAAAACTGAGGTCAGTAGGGAGAAAAGAGCAAGGAGTTTTCAGAATGGAAGAACTGAGTTCAAATGCTCCCTCTGCTTGATACCTGAGTGACTTGGGGGAAGTCATTTAACACCTTAGACTTGTGAAAAGAGGATGATCACACCTACTTTACAGTGCTGCAATGGATCACACACACAAGGCCTGACACACAGTAGGGCTACTTGTTATTAGGTTTGCCTCTCACTCTCACTTTTACTCAAGGTCATGCAGCAGGTTACTAATGTAGCTGAGCCTGGAGCCATCGCTCTCCCCAAGTCTACTATCTTTTCTTCCTTGGCTTCCCCTGCCTCTCCAGCAGTCTTTCTTTCCTACAGTGGCCATCTGCTAAGTATTCATCTTTAAGGCTCCAGAATAAAAGAGGAGATCAAGACCAAGATAAACACAGCTGAGGCGTCACCAGTTTCTGGTTAATTGGGCACATTCTCAGTGTTGGATTCCCCCATAATCAACTGGAAAAGCTAGACTGGTCTCTAGAAAAAAGCACGAGATGGCACCTAATTGACCATTTTCCAGTTTCATACTTTGGGTGTGATGAGAGAAGCCGAGATGCACTTTGTGTCACCCTCATATGTTCTTCCTGTGGTCTCATGTGTAGCTCCATGGGTCACTCTGGGGATTCCTTCTTCATAATTTTATCAGACAAATGCTGCTAATTGGACTGACCCCAAGTAAGACAGCAATGTCATAGTTAGTCCTCTGTGCCCCAGGGTCGGCTCTCTCCTCAGCTGTCTGTGCAGCCTAAGCAGGACCCCTCTTTGTGGTGACACTTTCCTTGTTCTACAGGCTAAGGACCAGTGGATCCAACACTGGATGACCTGGTGGGGACATTTACAAGTTCAGTGGCCTTAGATAACATGACAGTATTACTAACACATTTAATTAACACTTGTGGAGCACCTTCATGTGTCAAGAACTGAGCTAGCATTTCTGCCAGGATTAAATAGGCTAATTACATAGAAGTATTTTTAGCTATGATTATTATTGTCATTAGGTTTTTTTAGGTCCCACTCTTGTCCTCTCAACATTCACCCACCCTTGATGGCTGCTGACTGCAAACACCTGTGATTCCCACCCATGGGCTTTTTGTCTGGCTGTGGGCGTCTGCCAGGCCTGTGCTGAGGGACATGTACAACAGTTAACAGGCCAGGAAGCGGTGGTGGCCCCTGATTATCATGTCCCTTAGGCCACAGGATTCTGAGTGTTTGTTCGTGACTGTCACTGGAGATGCTCAACAAGACTAAGCTCCAGTTGTCCACAGTCAAGATGCTCTTGCAGCACACACACATACTTTATGGATCTATTTCTCTTTTTCCCTTCCCACTGCCTGTTATGATTTAGACCTAAACTACCCCTCAAAGTCTCATGTGTGCAGAGGTGGGGGTTTTGGAAGGTAACTGGATAGCTGTGTGTGTTGGGTACTGGGCTTAGCAGTGGATTAATATATTTGTGAGTTCAGAGTTGAATATGCTGTTAGGAGGTAGGGTCCAGTTGGAGGAGGTGGGGAGATGATTACCCCAGGCTTTCTAGTTTTCTCTCTCATTCCTGGCTGCCATGAGTTGAGCAGTTTTGTTCCAGCAGGCCCTTCTACTATATTCCTGCCTTGGAGTCAGCCAGCTATGAACTGAACTCTCTGAAACTATGAGCCAAAATAAACCATCTCTCCTTTCAGTTGTGTATTTCAGGTATTTTGTTCTAGAGTTGAAAACTCTGACTAAACCACTCTCCCAGTAGTGCTTCTTAACATCATTTTCCAAACAGATGATTCCTTAACTTTTTGTCTCTAGTTTTATTCTTGGGAAACCCAAATGAAAATATAAGTAGGCAATAATAGCCATCGTAATAGTGATAACCATGGGGCCAGAGCGAGAACCGGGCAGGTATTTGTGGAGATAAATTACAGATGAGGCAACCAAATGCCAGGAGGACTTTCCCAGAAAAACCAGCATGCAAACCTTCTAAGGCCTTCTTTCCGCCAGATTCTCAAAGGAGCTGAAAATTATAGATTTTTCAGGCCAGCAGACAGAGTGAGAAAGGACTCAGGTCCCGCATAGCAGAATTTTTGAGTTCTTCAAGATTTTAACCACGATCTGCATTGTGTGATAGGTTGTTTGAGATGATTCTTCATCCAAATACATTTCTCTCAAACTCATTACCCTCCTCCTCTCCAGCTGTGTGAACCTCCAGTGCACTACCCTTTTCCATTATGGTCTTCTCTGACACATTTTGCATGCTGACAGCTTTCCTCCTAAAATTCTTCGAGGACTTTTCACTGCTCTCAGAAGGATGAAAATGCTGGCTACACCTTGGGTCTTTTTCCTTTTCTTCAAACTTTACTCATGGGGAGCATTCATGCTGCCCCTTAGAGTTCCTCCCAGGGCCCTTGCATCATCTTCCTCTCTGGCTGGCTTATTTGCTCCAGGGACGCATCTTTGCCAACTTGCATTTCCCCATAAGGTATCTGCTCACTAGCTCTGTGTCTAAAGAGGCCTCCAAGACTGCTCTGAACAGATCTGTGGCAGCAGCTTCTGATGGCTCATGATGCTTTCTGCTCCCCTGTTGTCACCTCCTCCTGAAGCACTCCCTCCCCAGTGACACATGAAGAATGAATAGAATTGGCATAAGTGATTCTGGAAGTGTCCAGAATGGGGACATAGAGGACTGTAACCTCTCCCTTCTTCCATGCCATGCCCGATGAAGCAAACTGCACTATTGGGAATGGAGCTGTGGAGAGGCTGCATGGTGAGGAGCCAAGAGCATCCTCCAGCTGGGAGCCCACAGGAACTGAAGTTTGCCAACAACCTTGGGAGGATTGGGAGAACAGATGCCATCCTTCTTTAGTTCAGGCTCAAGGGGACTGCAGCTTTGTCTGATGCTCAGAATGTAGCATTTTGAGGGACCCTAAGTCAGAGGTGTCAAGCTCAGCTGTGCATGAATCCTTGACCTGTAGAAGCTAAGAGGGTAACTAGTATTCTGTGCTAGCAGGTTCTGCAGTGATTTGTTATGCAGCAATACACAACACACACAGATCATCTTTCATCATTACAGTGATCACTCCATAGTCAGAGACAGTGTGCACTGCAATGTGGGACAACTTTGCAACAGACATGGAATGTAAAACAACTCTGTATTTAGTTATGGCAGCCACAGTAGTATAGTGGTTAAGAACCTGGGCTCTGCAGTGGGCTACTGGGATCTGAATTCTGGCTCCATTACTTGCCAACTGAATGACTTTGTACCTGTTATATGACCTCTGGCCTTCAGTTTTTCACATACAAAATGGAGGTAATAATAGAAGTCATAAAGTGGCTATAAGGATAAAATAAGATGACACTTGTAAATTGCTTAAAACATTACCTGGTACATAGTAAGCACTTAATAAATGCTACCTATTATCATTCTTACGAGGATAAGATGAAGTATAATTTTTGAAAATTGAGGATCTTGCTTTCTGCCTAGGGGAATGGCACAGCTCAGGAAGGAGGATACCACAAGGTGAAAGATGACTAGGTGCTAAATCATGCTTTTTGGACTCAAGAAATTGAAGAAGTTTAGAGGAGATAAGCAAAAAAATAAGTTGGACTCCCCTGGAGTATTTCATGGTGAAATTTCAACTAGGTGTGAAAGATTATTAGACCCCATGTGAGCACAAAGGGAAGTAGGGACCCCTGGCATGAGCAGGAAAATAGAGGTGGAAGCAAAATGGGTGGAGAGTAGGGCAAGGACTGGGCAGGCGTGGAATATGAGTCCTGGGTGAGATGGTGCCCACTAGGGCAGAGACTTGTACACCAAGGACCAAAGCCTCAAACTTAATCCTATAAGATGGAAGACACTGTACTTGGCTCAATATTGATCAGAAGTGGCGAGAAAAGGAAGGGTTAGGGCAGGAGAAAGTGGAGGCTGGAGGCCCATATACTTAGGTTAAAGTGGAGACCAGAGACTGCTTATCTACCTGCCATGTGTCCAGGGACACTGGAAAGGGAAGGCCCAAGCTGGGGACAGAGGAACCACCACTGCTGGACCTGTCAAGGCACAGCTTACACAGACCTACATTTTTTCCAGGTTGGAGTGGACATGCCTGCTAGTGGCTCCCTTCACCTGCAAGCCCCAGAAGCCCTGAGGCATGAGCCTTTGCAAGTTGGTGCGTGTTTAAGGTCAAGGCAACATTGATTTCCATCCTGAGTTGCGGTGGAAGCTGCTAATTTGATAAGACAGAGCATTAAAGATTCAGTGTGTATGGGTATTGATCATGGAGTAAGTCTTGTTAGATACTATTTTTTTAAACGATCAAACAACTATTGGTAAGAAACTAAATAAGAATTACCCACCTGAATCTGCCTTGTTTGAGGTGCTATAAACCCGAGAAAGATTTAAAGTAATGATTAAATATACAACTTGGAAGGTACACAGATGTCTGGTTGACTCCTGGGTTGATCACTTACCCAAGGCCACAGGATTCAGCCTCTGTGTGCCTCAGGTTTCCTGACTGGTGCAATGAGAGAGTTGATATCTATGACAGGACCTGGTTGTGAGAACTAAGTCAGATACAACTGGCAATAATAGTAAAAACAACCCCAGCTAAGAATCTTACTTCAGTTTGCTCTATACACCGAGCAGTATTCTGATTTTATGTTAGGATTGCTTTAATCATCATGAATCCTCACAACCACCCAGTGAGGAAACCAAGGCACAGAAGCTTGCCGAAGGTTGTACTGTGTGGATCCAGCATTTGAAGTTGGGTAGTTTGCATTCAGAGATGGCTCCAGTAATTCCATCAGTGACAGGGTCTGGAATATGGTGCTAAATAAATGCTGAATAACTGACAGTGGTATATATTGATGGGGGGAATTAGAATCCCATCCTCTTTTTGTTTAGTCTTTGCAAACTGCTGGAATCACAGTGGTCACTTCCTGATAGGACAACGCGGGCAGTAATGCAAGAGAAAGCCACCGTGTCCTCCTCCAAAAATGACTGAGTGAAGGTGGGAAGAAATCAGATGGAAAGTAATGAAAAAACTAGAACACAAGTCCACTGACTGAAAGCAAATCAACTTGCCTGTGACCTTGTTTCCCATCTTTCTGCCTCCATCTTCATAACCGTTGTAAACCAATGTGTGGATTCCTTTTCTCAGCAGCTATTTTTCTCTTTTAGTATCCTTGTGGAGGCGTAGAACCCTTCCAAACAAATGGTTCCAACACGATTTGGGAGAATTACTGCAGCCAGCAATGGTTCGACTCTCCACTCCTGGCCTTACCTTTCTGCCTTCCTTTATCTCTGCAGGACTTTTGTCCCACTAACTCCCTCACTCTCTGCCTCAGGAAGATTTGCATCCAAGGAAAGAAATTAAAAGAGCCTCGGGTTTCTGAGAGCTGCTGTGTTTGCTGTAAGAGTTTGTAAAGGCGACTCAGGAGCTGCACCACTTCCTACTGTCACCTCCTTCATTCAGAACCTCCCTATCCTGAGTCACTGAAGTCAGGCTGACTTCCTAGAGGCTTGGCTGGCCATGGGATGGCCCAGGAACAGAGTCAGGAGGCCAGAGGAACAGCCGAGAGCACCTCAATCTAATTCACACCTTGGCACCAGCTCACAGGGGCTGGCACATCCAATTTACAGCAGGAGTGTCTAATGGGTGTGAGGCCTCACCAGACCCATGTGGCACACTTCACAGAGTGTTCAAAAGGATCAGGATCGCTGACCATCCTGCAAATGAGTCACAAAGAAACATCCAGAACCACTGATGAATTCATCTAATATTTCAGTATGTGATGCCAGACCTTGCAGGGCAGATAGGGCACCTGACCACCAGCCGGTGGGACTGCTGAGTTTACAGGAGGAAGCCTTCCTTACTTCCTGGAGGTGAAAATGAACAATAGCATCACTTTAACATAGAATTAGGGGGCGGGCAGACAGGCTGTCTGGATCAAGGAATTTAAAGTAGCTACAATGTTGCCAAATAAAAATTCTGGTAGCTCTCTAATCATGCTTCGTGTATCAACCAGAACTATTAAAGAAAGATATAAAGATATAAAACAGTTTTTGGTGACTACATGTGGCTGATAAAAGAAAAAGATCACAATACTCATAACTCATTTCATCAAGAACTAAAGTCTATTTCTCCACTACTAGGATCCAGATTTGTCTTGTGCCTTTCTTTGATAATACAGTGTACTGAAAATGACATTGTGGGCATTCTGGTGTTCTTCTAAAGTCTTACCAGACTTTGCAGCTTCTATTCTCAGTCCTGAAACTCCAAAATCTGTGTAACAATAAATCTGAGCTCCTTATGGGAAGATAAGGCCACATGGAACAGAACTCAGGCACCCAGCTGTCAGCCTACCAGCCCCCAGTCAAAGTAGCCACACATGATTGGTTTAGGTGAGCATGATCCAAATCAGCAGGACTGCCCAGATGAGGCAGGTCAAATTGTTGAACCACAGAATCACAAGTTAAATAAACAACTGTTGTTTTAATATAACAAAGTGTCAGGGTGGTTTGTCATGCAGCAGAAGCTAACTGTTACATGTTTTAAACACAGCTTCAGATTCTATTGCCATTATGTTTTCAATACTATAAGATCAGTGTACTGTGTCTTTTTTTTAATGTTATCTCTATCAGTTAACCCAGTGCACAGCACAATATAGGCACTCAATAAAGATTTGTTGAGTAAAACAATAGTATGTAACAAGCCAGGGATAGTGGTAATCTCAGCACTCTGGGGAGCTAAGGCAAGAGTATCACAGGTTCAAGCCCAGCTTGGGCAACTTAATGAGGCTATGTCTCTAAATAAAAAAGGCTGGAGATGAAGTTTACTGTGAAAGCCCTGGGTTCAGCAACAACAACAATAACAACAACAAACGTGGAACAGACTTATTTTGCTGGAGCCTGAATTTTTTTTCTAAATGAGGCATGAAATAAGTAAGTATGCAAAAAGAAATAAAATACAGAAGAATAGACTCAATTAGGCCACATATTAATTATTCAATATTCTTAATTAATGAGACATAGATCAATGAATTTTAGTCTTTTTATACTCTTCCTATCTTAACAAATATTTGTTTAGTGCATAATTTGCACTATGCACCATACCCACCCGTAGAATGAAAAGGATAAACAAGACAGATAGCATCCTTGACCTCGTGGAGCTGTAGAAATTTACAGCATTAATTTTCTATAGCCCAGAATTAATTTCATTTTGAAACTGTAGGTAGAAATTACAAGCAAAGCTATGGGCAGGCATATCCATGATAAATACCATCTTATCCTGGTACAAGATGTTTACTTTCTAGTAATTTGATTTTCATTGGTATCTTTATATTTTCTTATTCGTGTAAGTGTTCAATAAATATTTTTTGAGTGCTCTGCACTTGGTAGTAGGTTTATAGAAGACGAATTAGACAAAAGTACTCGTTGGCCTCATAGAGCTTTCAGTCTGGTGAGGGAAAGGGAGATGTATGTATTTTCACCGTTATAAACGAATCATGACAAATTAACCATAGGTCACAAAGGGAAGGCTCAGGGTGCTATCTCAGGGCGGCACGACCTGGACTAATTAGGAGGCGGATGAGGAACTCTTGGGCAAATCAAGCAGCTTGGGACAAGGTGTCACAACTTGATCTGGTGAGTTTAAAGATAATATTGTCCATCTTTCCTTAGGTGTGGGTGCCGTGGATAAGTCTAGATGTTGGGATAAGAGTTCCTGAATTTGTCCCCTAACTGTGAGTCAGCTGTGGTCATATCTCTCTGCCATCTTTCCATCTGCTGAATGAAGCTGTGACCCCACAGACCCACAGGTTTGTGAGGAAGAGGACTGAGATGGTCTGCAAAGTGCCACATGCTTCCAGAAGACAGGCATGTTCCAGAAGGGACATGAAAGATTGTAATTATCATGGCACCTCTGTGGAAAGGCCACAGGTACTTGGCACAGTGCCATCCCTCATCCCCGAGACAGCTGCTGCCTGGAGATATGTGCATGTGCCACCACACGCTTCCCTGAGTCCCACTCTGCCCTGGTGGGCACGAGTGAGGATGCAGAGATAGGCTCATGCCCACACCTCTGAAATATCTGTCACTGTTTATTCATTCAATAAATACTGAGTGTCCTCCGTGAGCCAGATATGAGTCTAGACACTGCCTGGGTATGAGAGCTCAGGATGGAGGAGAGACAACATTATACAGCACTAGATATGAGACACAGGATGAAGCCAAGTTAAATTTCACTGATTCCTTTACAGATGAAGGTGCTGCTATTTAGTGATTAGATAGAAGGTCAGGAAGTTGGCCAGTGGCAGGGCTGAGATTTGGTTCACTGTCAGCCCAGTCCTAAACACTGTGCCCTTCCAAGGATGGTGTTCTGCTTCAGGAATTTACAAAGGTTCCTGAGATCTCCATATCTGCAGACCGAATCACTAAACACGGGTACAGAGCCACATCAGGCCTGTGGCCTCCAGTGCACCATGATATAGTCTTTGTAACAAGTCACCTTCTTCCTTTTCACCTTGGAGTCAGCTCCTTAAGTCTTTTCTCAGTCTAATGCCTTGTGGAATTCCCAGGGGGAGGTGGGAAGAAAGATTATTCCAAGTAGAGGAGCCTGCTCAGGCACATTCACAGTGGAGACAGAACATTAGATGGGGAGGTCCTGGGCATGCTCTATGAAATGAAAGGAATCCAGAGAAAGCAAAAGTGAAAGGTGCAAGAAAAAAAAAAGAAATAATACATGGCAGCAAGATGGGATTGGATCAACCTTCCATTTGAGGAAGTAAAGAAGAAAAGCACTGCTTTCTTGGCAGGCAGGAAGACGAGATGCAAGTCCATTTAAAGCAAGTACTGAAAATGATGACCATTAATATATTTCAAGAGTATTGAAAAGGATTGGCAGCTCCAGTGTGAAATGGGAAATGCTGTTAGCAGATTGTTTTCTAGAATGTTATTTAAAATAGGAAAAAAAAAACTAGAAACAACTTCAAGTGTCCAGCAGTAGGGGAGTGCTTAAGATATTTGTGAGATAACTACTGGGTGGGATGTTATGTAGCTATTAATAATGATCATTAATGTAGATTTGTAGCAATATGGAAAAAGACTCATGATATGATACAGTGCATGTGTTGGGGAAAAACACTAGAGACAAACATAGACTTTGGCTCTGTTTTGACTCCTAAGTGGGAAGAATGATAGACAGAGATCTATGGAAGGAGAAAGACATTGGTCTTGAAGACTGGAGAAAAGAAAGTCCATGGGGCAATGGTTCTAAAGCACAAACCACAAATCCCACTAGTTATTTGACACTGTTAGCAAAACTGTGTGTGTGTCTGTGTGTGTGTGCATGTGTATATGCATGCTGCATCTGTGAATTTTTTTTCCTGGGATGAGATGAGGGCTCCAACATTTCATTATTTTCCAAGATCTGAGATCGTGTCAAGATTCCAGAGAAGAGTTCAAAATAGCTGTGCCACAAAATATCTTTTGACTTGGTTGAGATCCTGTAATTTCCTGAAATAGCTGAAAAGTATTCTTGAGTCTCATATCCATCTCCCAACATTCCAAGGACCCAGTTTGGGAATCTGTGTGGTGAATGATTTATACACTAGATCTTTGTTTTCTCTCTGCTGGATTCAACACTGAACATGACCTCTTTCTCTCCCCGACCCGCTTTCACACAGTGGGCAATATTCATCCAGTCCCTAGGTCCAAAGGAGCTCGCTAGGGGCCTCTTCCATGGAGCAGAGGACATTTTACTAAAATCACTTCAGTGACCTCACGCAGACCCACAAAAATATTAACTTCCCTCCCAATAAATGATCACCAGGAGGTTCAAGCTCTGTGGCTTTGGAGTCAAGTCTGATACACAAGACAGAAAGATCCTATGAGACGGCTGAACCAAGATGGCTAACTGCCCAGAATACCACATGCCCTTAAATCAAGCTGGCACATTTCATGGTGTGGAGCCGGAAGAACAGTGCTCAATAAAGACAAGAAAAATAGCCACTTAGAAAAACAAATGTTTCACAGCTTTTGAATAATTTAAAACAATGGTACATTTGACTGGGTCATGTGTTCAAGCCAGTTCATTTGGACGTGAAACCATTCTGGTGCTACTGTGATCCATCTCAGAGTCCTTCTGTCAGCAGGAGCTTACTGAGCACCTCCCCACGCCTGGCCTCTTCCTGCCCACCACAGACTATGAAAATCATGTACCCTGGGGAGGAAAATGTGAAAAACAAATAAGGAGTTCAGGTTCTGGCCAGCCTGGCCTGGGTCTAAAGACCCCTCCCACCTAGCATCTTAACTGTATCCACTGAGCCTTACTTCTCTAGCCTGTAAAATGGGTAGGGTCACTTTTATCATGCAACTTGTATGAGAACTCTGGGAGCAAATGCATGCACAGAGTCCTGAACACATCAGCTATGCACATGATAGGTACACTCTGGTGGTCATACATGAAGGAGGTGGTAATTAAAGAAGGTTTTAATCCCACACCCTCATCCTACAACCCAGGTTGCTGAGTGGATTGAATGAGCTAGTGGAGAGTGGAAGAATTGCCTCCCAAACCCTTGTAAAATGTTACCGAAGTATCTTCATAGTGAACAAACTCCTAGCCCGGGCCTTTTCCTCATGAAGGTAAGAAGATTCCCATTTCTCAAAGTCTCCATTTTCTTAGGGCTTTTTTCTTATCTCTGAAGAGCATGTGAACGTTTTTCCAGGCTGTGGCCAAGCCTTACTGTGCTAAAGGGTCAATGTGTCCCCAGACAGAATAGTATTTTAATTCAACAGCATTCAGTAGTTATTAAACTATGATAAATGCTAAAGTGGGAAAGATTACACTTAGACATAAGAAGTGTCACTTGAATCACTTAAAAATATTATAATGTATGGCTAATTGCACCTTGACTATATTATCCAGCACTGTGAAAACACTTCAGATCCTTAAGTAAGGTACCACTTAAATACCTATTTCAGTATGTAATGGGTAATATTCTTGAGTGCAAAGGTTGTTAAAGGATCTAATGTTCGTTGAGTATCTATTATGTGCTAGGCACCTTGTCCACATTAATTCGTTTAATCCTGGAAACAATTAATTCTATGAGGCAATTATCATCATCCCTATTTTACAGATAAAAGAATTGAATTCAGAGATGTCAAGTAGCTTACCTAAGATAACACAGCTGATAAATGGCAGAACTGAGACTCAAGCTCAGAAAAGCCATCACAATACGACCTCTGTGTTTTCAAACCTCTTGCCTACAAAATGGTGACAGTAATCATACTGGGTTATGATGAGGATTGAGATGGTTCATGAAAAGCTCATAATACTGAGCTTAAATAAATGGAAGTATTATTATATAATATAATTGTTTTCTTCTAGGTTGTCATCTTAGCACACTGAAGGTAATGACTCTCTAGCTGGGATTTATTTTGGAGAGAAATACATCCAACTTCCCAGCATGGATTTAAAACAGTTGAGGCAACACGATGTATAAATCCAGGTAGCGGGAGCAACTACCTAAGTGGCATGGCCCAGTGCAGAGTAAAAATGGGGCACCATTGCTAAAACATTCTTAAATATCCCAAGATGGCAACAGCTGGACGTTAAACCATGCACAGAACTTTTAAGAAGAATCAGCTCAAGTGCACGAGTTGCTGCCCATGAAGCTAGCATTGGGGGTGGGAGTGGAGGTTCCCTGAGTTCCTGATACAATCTCTGTCCTTGGGCAAAGTGGTAGAACTTTTTGAGTCTCTGGTTTCTTATCAACAAATGGAGACCATTTCTGTTTCATAGTTGAAGGGAGAACCAATTGAGCTCATGAACAAAAAAGCCTGGTTTTCTACAAAATAGTACATGGTGTTTCCTCACCCTCATCACTCAGCAGAGCCCCTTGTGAGCCTACAAAAAATGCAGACACTAACAGCTCTTGCCCCTGAAGATTCAGATCCGGGAGGGCAGGTCTGAGCATCTATATCATTAAGTTCAAGGTCATTCTGAGGCACAGTAAGGATCAAGAATCTACAAAGCCAAAGACAGTATTTAGTAAAGGAACATTCTGTTTAATGACTCAGAATTAGGAAGCTTGTATCTTTGTTTTGAGATTACAGTCAAGGCACTTGAAACTCACCCTAGGAAATTGTTTCAATATAGCACTTAGTCTATCAGCCATATGACTCTAGGACGCACAAAAGATTCCTTTACACCACCAGGCAAGGGATTGTTCCTCACTTGAAACTGTAACTTCAAGGCCAAAATTTTCACATTGAGCTCAGCGCCTCCCACCTGCACCCCTCTGACTTTCGGTTGCCACGTAACCAGAAAAAACCAGCACCAGTGAGAAGAGATATACAACAGCAGCCTTTCTTTGGAAATACTTCAAATCCCGGCAGAAAACAGACTGTATGATGATGACTTTCAGGCTGCCTGGCACGTGTCACTGTCACTCAGTGGTACTCTCACCTGGGTGTCTGTATCAGAGGATGACAGAATGGCTACATTTGACAGGTCACACGCAGCATCCTCTCCTCAAAGCTGTTTGATTTTTGAAAAACCAGATTATGCTCTGGCTGAACAGGAGTATTAATTAAGGCTATAGTTTGCCACTGCAGGGAGGTAGTGCTACAGCAAAGCTGGCATGCGTGTGCAGCCATTACCATGTGCTAACTGGGTGGCCACCAACCTAAATAGGATGCTTGGAGATGCCTGACATGGTCAGCTGAGGCACAGTAAAGCCCACGTGCCAACCTCATATATGCAGGCTCAACTCATTCCCTAGCTGTAATTTCCCCCTGTGTATGTCTATTGGGGCTTTTGATGTGATTACTGTGTTACCAGGGTCAACTGGGACTGACTTCCACTCTGGTGAAGCCATGCATGCCCGGTGCACCATGCAGACCCAAGCAGTGCAGGCTTGGACTGCAATGGGGATGGTTGGCTTCTTTCTCTAGCCCCAGGGAGGTTTGTCACTTTCTTTCTCCGTCCTAGTCTTCTCAGATTTAGTAGGTTCTTCCCTATTTTCTGGACAGCCTGTGGTAGAAGCTTGGGCAGCAGTTTACCCAGAGTTACAAGAGGCCTAGAAATGAAAACAGAAACAAAGCTTTTCTAGATAACAGTGCTCTTCTTATTAACAGCCTATTGAGAAGCCAAGTTCTTTCCTCTTGGCACGTCAGGGAGGGGTTGTAGGATGTTATTTCTGCAAGGATTCTTAAGGTCAGCCTTTCCAAAGCCCAGCTATATAGGTGATGAAACCAAGACCCAGAGAAATTAAATGAGCTGCTGAAGGTCAGATGGTGACAAGCACCATGGGCAGAACAGGAAGCTCCATCTACCAACCACAGCCACATGCTTTTGTAGCCTCCTCATTGCCCATCTTGGTTTGCTATAGCAACAACGAGTGAGACTCACGGAGGCAACTTCTCTGGAGCAGTAGTTACCTTTTATAGTATTTCCTTTAAATATGGTTTCTTCATCCTCATGCAGAGCCAATTCTCCATACATTGCTCCAGTGCCTGGATTATTGCTGCCTGGTTTGGGGCTCTGAAGTCAATGTCACCAGCAAATAGTTCAAAGTCTCTCTAACTGATCGCGATGCCCTTTCCCTCCCATTCAAGGTCTCGGCCCAGCCCCTCTGGGCGAGCAGTTAAGATTGTCAGTGGCTCCGAGCCCCTTTCCTGCACCTCTTCACTCTTTTTCAAGCCTAAACATCAGTGCCGCGTTCACATGCACATGTCACACGAATTTTTCTACTCTTTCCACTTCCAACATAGCTTCTATTTCCAAGAAGTCAAAGGGCTTTTCAGAGTCCATAAAAGTCTATGTACACAATGGCATTTTTCACTCAGCAGTCTTCCCTGGGACTTTTTCATTACCTGCAGGTGATCCCGAGTTGAGAAATGACTTCTAAATCCTGCCTACTCTTGTGGCTGATTAAAGTCCAGGAGTCCCTGTAGTCTGCCTACCAGTACTTTTGTGAAGATTTTGCATAACTACTGAAAACAGTTTAAAAGATCATGTCTGTGATCTATTAAACAAGATTCATTTTCAAAGGGTGATGAAGGGCTTAAAAAGAACACATGAAACAGAAATGGCTGGGTTCTGCTTATTATATGTCAGAAACGATAAGAATAACACGTTTACTAGTCATTACACAAGTCGTTTGTCAGGAAGCACTTGCCAGCGAACATATTTGAATTTGCCCAAATTCAAATAAAGAATGAATGAGTAAATAATTTATTCTTGGGTAATTATTTGCAAAACTTAATTTAACCTGGAATTTAGTAAAAAGGAACTCAAAGGTTTTATTCATTGTATTATGTAATGAAAGGATTTTTTTTAATTAGAATGACAATTTGCTTCTCTAGGTAAAAGGAAAGGGAAACATAGAAATTTGGCCACAGTTCTCTTCAGCCTCACAGACTGATCTTGGCCAAAATGGTTCCAAGGAAGAACTATACTGTACTTTGGATGATTCAGTGAAACAGGAGAGAAAATTTCCAGATAAGACAAACTCATGGGCTTAGGGACATTTCTTCAGCAGAAACAACACACAACAAGAACAGCAACGAAACCTGAAAAAAACCTCACACCCAGCCATAACACACACAAGCCCAGTGACACCTGCGTCTGAAACATACACTCTTGCACACAGACACCTTCACCCACACCTCTTCGGCTAAAACAAATAACGGTGCCAGTCCCGCCCCTAATGACAAGACGCGTCCCAGATGCTGTCAAATTGCTTTCACAGAGTTTAATGAGTTGAGCATCCAGAGACAGACTCTTAGTTGCCACTGACTCCTGAGGCTTCTAACTTCTCCAGTGTGAAGAATTAGAGATGCCTGGGTCTGGGGACTTAAATTTGAGAGGATGGGAGGCTTCTCAAATCTCCAGGTCCCTCTTCTCTAATTTAAGAGAGCAACTGTCAGACTGCTCCTCAGATTCTATTCCTTACCAGTTGGGTTGCTATTTGTTCCATGGCCCCTGGGCTTAGCCACATTGTCTCTTATGAGGCATAGCTCTTGGATTAGGGATTTTTGGTGAGATGGAGCAGATAGGCAGAGTCCAGCTACATTCTACCTCCAGTGAGCTAGGAACCAAGAACACACAGTAGGGAATGATCCTAGGAAGGGAGGCCCACGCTGGGCTGTATTCAAGAGTCCCTTCATACTGTCCTATTCAAGAAAGATTCATTTGGGGGAGACCCCCAAGAATCTTAGGAGGATAGGATGCGGAAACTACATGGAGGCCCCAGTGAACTACCAGCCACAAAACTAAGCCACTGCCAATCCAGTCGGACAGCCGATGGCAAACAAAAGTAAAAAGGGCAGGTTGTGCAAAGGAGGGGGACAGAGATGATCCATGTTCAAAGAGCAAAATGAAGCAGCACAAGATAAAAATTCTCCTTCTGTGCCTCAGGCCATGCCTCTGAATACTTCTTTGGTTCAGAAATTTACAAAGGGAGCTTCACAAACTCTCTTCTCTGTCATTACTACAATATACGATTTCCCTATGTGATAGGGAACATTTTGAATGTAGTGTAGTTGAACAATTTGGAGTTAACCCTTCAGACTAGCTACGGTTTTGTAAACTTTGGACTCAGATGCCTTACAATAGCTATTGAGTGATTTATTTGGGGCTGGGAAAATCAACTCTAGCATTGCACAGGAGATTGACAGGATCTGCTAAAGCAAAGCTGCATATTACACATGCTCTCAGGACAGAGTACAGCAAGCACAAGGAAAGCTGGGAGATAGCAGGTGGGCCAGGTCCTCAAGCACAAAGTGAGATTGGTCCATCAGAAACACCTCTGGCAGCAGCACAGGAGCAGGAAAGCAGTTGGTAGAGAAGATGGGGCAGGAAGCTAACGGGGCAAATTGTGAAGCAAGAGAAGGTGACCAAGTTATTTCTTAAAGGATGACACGTTTGGAATTTTTAGTACAATCATCCTTTGGAGTCTGCAAGGGAATGGTTCCAGGACTTCCTGAGGGGACCAGAATCCACAGATGTTCGCTCCTTATATAAAACACTGCAATATTTGGATATCTCCCTATGTCTAGTGGTATCTTGGTTCATGAATTTAATTTGTTTCATGATGTTGGGGACGATGGCTGCAATTGTATTTATCATCTGATGTGGAGATTGTGAACAGAAGCACATTTTGTCACACTTTTGTTTGAGACCAGAATTGTTTATGAACCGAAGCATTTGTGAATGGAGGTATTGCTGTACTTAAAATCGTCTCTAGCTTACTTAACACAGTGCAAATAAAATAGTTGTCTTAGCATATTGTTTAGGAGATATCAACAAAGAAAACGGTCTGTACATGTTCAGTATAGACAAAATCTTGTTTCTTCTGAATATTTTTGATCTGTGGTTGACTGAATCTAAGACTGCAGAACCAATGAATATAGTCCATGTATATGGAAGACCAACATATGCATACATACATATATAATCATACAATATATAAAATTATATCTTGAAAATTTTAATTGGAAATAACAATTCTCCATGTAGTTAACTCTTAGCTTCAACAATGATCAATTCAAGGTCAGTCACGGTTCACCTATTCCTTCTCTCCTACCTTATCATTTTGAAGCAAATCTCAGATATATCATTTTATTTGTAACTATATCTACATGCATTTCAAAAAGATGACACAGTTTAAAAATATAACCCAAATAATTGTCACATCTGAAAACATTTCCTTGACATCATTACATGTATAGTCAGCGTTCTCATTTCCCCAGTGGTCCTATAAATTTGACTTTTAAAAAGTTTGAATTGGGATCCTGTAAGGCCCGGATACCGCAATTGGTGAGTAGGTCTTTTAAGTCTTGAATCATTTGATTTCCCTTTGAATTTCTTTTTTTACTTTGGAAGTTTTTTACTTGTGTTAAAGAAATTGGGTCACGAGTGCTTCAGGGTTTCACACAGTCTGGATTTTGCTGACTGTATTCTCATGGTGCTGTTCACACGTTTGTTCATCCCCTCTGTCTGGTAAAATGGTGATCGGATCCAGAGGTTGATCATACTTACTTCTTCAGTGAATCTGTGCCTTTTGGTGATGGTGTGTATCTTTTTCAGGACCTTAATGCCTGGTTGGATCTTCTTTTATGCCGACAGTCATTGGTGGTCACAGTTTAAATCCATTCTTTCTTTAAGTATTGTAAGATGGGTATCTTTTAATTCTGTCATCGTACTTTCCTTCTCTTCTGCATACCTTCCTCTTTTCCTTTTTTATAAAGGGAATACTTTTACAGGGAGCACCACCCCCACCCCACCCCAGCTGGGTTACCCTGAGGTTTTGTGTGTGCTGTTTTTAATTTCCTTGTTTTGAATCATTACAAACTCACAGATTTAACAATATTTGATTTGTTGTGTTTCAACCTATTGAAATGTGTGGTGGTTATTGTTATTTTTGGTAATCACTGTGTGTCATTTTGACTAGTGGGCACTTCTTCAAGTTGGCTCATGAGTCTTTGCTTTCTGGCATGACAAAATATTCCAGGTTCATCTTACACATTCCTTCTGAAGATTTAAAACTGTACATTCTCTAAGAAGCCGTGGGTTCTCCAGTGTAAAGCAGGATTTAGAGACCACAGTTCAGGCCAAACATTACTAAAGGCTCAGTGTTTGCCGGCCTGTTAGTGAGCACAGCAAGGAATATTCTTATATTCTCTCTCTCTCTCTCTTTCACTTTCTTTCTCCCTCTCTGCCTCTCCCTCTCTCTCTCTCTCTCATATATTTACACAAAATATATAGGCATATGTTTAAAATACAATGTATTATAATTATATTGTTATTTTTATTCAACTTCATTGATTTTTCAGCTTATCTCATTTTTCTAATGCTAAAAACATCAATTCTTGATGATGATAATCAAATACTTACTTAAACTATCCTACACTAGATTTGACTACTCAGGGCAACAAAAAATATAATATTTGTGATATCATTAATAAAATCAGTTTACTATTTTTATAGTTTTTTTGTTTTTAATGATGTACATAAATCACTATGTTTCAGAATAATCAAGATGAGTTCTTCTCTAAAGTTATATCATTTACTGGACACTGAGTTAGGCTTATATATTTGATTTTGATTTTAAGGGTGGTTCTTTAAAATTTATTTTTGTCTTATAGATATTTAAATATTTCTAAGCTCAAATGTACAAAACAGGGCAGATTCAAAGACATCTACTAACTATTTTGTCCTCCTCCTCATTACAGTTAATTTATGGAAGCTCTGGTTTAGTCTTCATTTGATTTCTTTTAAAAATATATAGTCAACTGCCTTTTCATTTTATTCTTTACATAATTTGGGGGTATAGAACCAATGACTTAACTGTGTTATTGATGGATGTGATTACTGAAGCTATAGTTTTAAATCATGAAAGAGCTCATATTTAAGAAGGTCAGTACTAATCTACTGTAATTCTTTAACATTTTAGAAAACTCTTGAAAAATTATTTTAGGTCTTGAACCATTTTCTCCCCTTGACCTTCAATCAGCTCTTCCTTAGAAGTTTTCAGTCATGTCAGCCAGGCTTTCGCCACCTACTTGTTAAACTTTAATTCATTTCATTTCCATGGAAGGAAGGAACCCCTCTGGAATCATTTATTAATTCTTCTTTAAAAAAGCACGACCACTTGGGACTCCTTAATGGTTGCTGTGTGAACTTTCAGAGTTGGCTGGAGTCAATGTAGAAGTCTCTATTCATGGTGTGTACAGAGGCAGCAGTTGTGCGAGGTGATACACACTGTGCAGAAAACGTGGCGGAGATGTTGATGGGATGTGGTAACTGGGGAGGAAGATGTGCCTCTCCCGGGTCTGGCTGCAGCAGTGGAAACCATGGTAAGTGGTCTAGAGAACACGACCCGAGCTACTCATTGACTGGCTTCTCTTCCTTGATAATTATGAAACTAGTCTGAAGGGAGTTGATTCATAGTCTAAGATATTTTATTAAGCAGCTAGTATACGTGGTGTGAGGTTTTTATTACTGCCCTTTGATGCCTGAGCTTTGTAGAACACTTGGATAACCATGATTTTTTTTTTTTTAACCATGAATTTTTTAAGGGAACATTTCCACTTCATCACTACTTCTGATTACTGCAACAATGCTATGAATGATCTCTGTTTTAACTTTTTTCCTGTATCTAAACCTGTCTGTCTGGTAGTGGACAGAGAGAAATTGGACTGACCCCCAGATACTGAGACTTGCTGTAAAGTTATCACGATTAAGACAGTATGATATCCATACCAAGACAGATGACTCGACCAATGGAACAGAACTGAGAGGTCAGTAACAGACCTTTGCACACTTAGATTCTTGCTGTATGGCAGGTGAAACTAGAGACAATGCGAAAAGTTTAATACATTGACTATCTCTTCAACATTTTTCAGTTTCAGCTACTATCCAGAGACATCATTTTAAAAAGCTATATATACTATTTCACTGTATGAATATACCATGATTATACAATGATTTAATAACCAATCTTCTATCTCAGGGGTCCCCAACCTGTAGGTCCAGGCCACACAGTGGGTGAGCAGTAGGCCAGCAAGGGAAGCGTCATCTGTATCCACAGCTGCTCCTCATCACCTGCATTACCACCCGAGGTCCACATCCTATCAGGTCACAGCAGCATTAGAGTCTCCTAGGAATGAGAACCCTACTATGAACTGCACATATGAAGAACCTAGGTTGCAAGCTTCTTATGTGAATCCAATGTAATATAATAATGGAAACAAAGGACGCAATAAATGTAATGCACTTGAATCATCATGAGACCATCCGCCCCCATCCCCTGGTCCATGGAAATATTTTCTCCCATGAAATTGGTCTCTTGTGCCAAAAAGGTTGGGAACCACTGTTCATTTTCAACATTTGAGTTGCTCCTGATTTTCACTCTTAAGAACAGTATGGCAATGGAGATATGATACCTAAAATGTTGAACACATTGTTATATTTCCTTTGGATCAATTCTTCAAGTAGAGATAATAAGTCAAAAGATTTGGGTGTTTTGGGATCTTAGTTCAAAATTTAAAATTCTTTCCTTGAGAAGTCTTATACTCCCAGTGGCAGGATATGAATATGAAAGAATTTACATGTTTTCTCTGACAACATGGAATATCATTATTTTTAAAATTATTTTACATTGAGGGAGTGAAAGCTAGTGCAGAGTTGTTTCAATTTGCATTTACTTGATAATGCAGGAAGCTATCTGTTAAATGTTTTT
>RJWM01022794.1:0-33198 GCA_004363535.1 Dasyprocta punctata
TTACCAGCACAATGAAACCATGTTTGCTTCACTGGAAGGGGTCTGTATCTGCTGGATGATGAGCATTCAAGTCAGAGGGAGTCAGAATCCATTCACAGCAGTAATGAGCAACAGGGCATTTCAACTCTAAAGTCTTAGGAAAAAGCACTATAACAAATCCATTCCACAGACTTGCCTCAGTAGATTTTCATGGAGTAGATTCTCTAAATAGAGAATATTCTCTCTCCTATTCACTGCCAGATAACACAAAAGAAGAGTAAAACTGAGTGTCTGCCTCCCATTTACTTTTCCTTTGTTATCAAGAACGCATCATTCTGTTTTCTCTGCTGTCTCAAACTTCATGATTCCTAATCAACTTTATCTTATTTTCCAGCACCATACGTATGACTCCCATATCTACCCTTCAAACTCATTTCTCTCCAAACTTCTGTATATTAATTTCATCCTGATCTTTAGACATTTAACCTGGAAGTCACATGGGCCCTTCAAATTCAGCATCTCCAAAAGGCAAAAAACAACACTACCTGAATACCTATCATACATGTTTAATAATGTAACCAAAAAACCATATCACTTCCTAAGCCTGTAACCCCTACACCACTTTAAATATCCGTATCTCTTTCTGCTAATACAATCAACATTTTGTAACACACATGAAAATTCACATTCAACAATTCAGACTATGTCAACTCATATCCAATCAATCACCAACTCACGTCAACTGAACTTACAAATTGAAATTTCTATCTATCCATTCATCCATCCATCCATTTATCCATCCCTTCTTTTCTATCCAACTTGAATGACTTCAATTCCATTTGTCATTATTTTCTCCTCAAAGAATATCTGTTTTATTTTAGAAATTTTATAGCAAGAGTAATAGAATTTTTAAAATAAGAGTAGATGATAATTTCATTAACCTTACAGGTCTATAAGAATAATATACAAATTTATCAATGTCTTTAGTCACATTGAAAGTATTTTAAAATAGAAACATATTTCATTCAAATAATACATTAACCATCTTGCTACTGTCAGATTATTAGATTGTTTACAATGCTATAATGCCAAAAGGAATATTTCATGCACATGGGATTTTTTCTTCCTATGAATTATTTCCAAATGAATATATCTAAGAATCACTTAGGTTCAAGGTTTATACTAATGTATTTATCTTGCTAGCTGTCTTTACATTTTCCAAAGGTTTACTACATTCTCCCTAGAAATAGGCACCATTTCATAATAACTTGGCAGTTCAATGATCTCTCTACTCTACATGGTAAGGATAAAACACTCCATCTTATCTTTCACAATCATGATGGTAGCTACAGTTACTTCATAGATGTTCCTTATCAGGTAAAGAAGCTCCTTTTCTTTCCTAGTGTGTTGAGTTTTTACCATGAACAAGTATTGGATTTTATTAAAGGATTTTTCTTCATTTATTAAGATGATTATGTAGATATCCTTCACTAATATGGTATATTTAATTAATTTTGAATATTAAATGAGCCATGCATTCCTGGGATAAGTTCTTTTGGTCATGCCAAAAAATTCTTTTTACATGGTATCAGATTTGCTTTATTACTATTTCTTTAAGGATATAGACTTGTTATTTTCTTTTTTATAATAACAAAGACAAAGATACCAGAGCACTAGTAGCTTCATAGCTTTGATGTAATTCTGCCTCTATTTTTAAAGTTTATACTATTATTGTCATATATATCACATTTACATACACCATACACCCAATAATACTTATTGCTTTATACAATGTTATGTTTTTTTAAAGAAGTCAGAAAAAATAGTATATCTTTTTACTAGCTCACGTATTTACCATTTCTAATACTTTTCATGTATTCCTGGGGATTTGAATTGAATCTAATACCATTTTCTCTCATTCTGAAGGATTTCACCTAGTATGTCTTTTTTGCGGGGGGGTGGGCAGGTACCAGGGGTCAAACTCACAACCTTGCACTGGCAGGCAGGTTCTTACACTGCTGAGCTAAATCCCCGGCCCTTATTCAGTACCTCTTATAAAGAATATTGCTAGTGACTAATTTTCCCAGTCTTTATTAGAAATATCTTTATTTTATTTTCGTTTATGAAGAAAAGTTTCAATGCAACTGTCTTGGTTACTTTTCTCTCGTTGCTGAGACAAAATACCTGACGCCCAAAATGAAGGAAGGAAAGGTTTGCTTATCTTACAGTTTTTGGAGGTTTCAGTCCATACTCAGCTGGCTCCAAGGCAGGGTGGCATGGCTGAGGGGCAGCTGTTCATGGCAGCTGTGAGTGACAAGAGTAAAAAGGGCAAAAAGGGCAAAAAAAAAGGGGGGCAAAAGCACACCTCCTCCCTCCCCTATATTCTATGCTGGTTACCCACCCCTAGGTGGGTGAAGCATTCACACTGCCAATCCCAGCACTAGACAACAAACCAATCACAAACACTAGATTCAGCCATCTCCATGACTGCATGAGGCTTGGGGGGTCACCCAGGCACAAAGCATAACATTCCACACCTGGCTCCCCAAAGACTCATGTACATCCGTTGTGCAAAAGACATTTAATCCATCTCCAAGAGTTGCTAAAGTCCTAACAGTTTCAGCATTGCTGAAGAATCTAAGTTCCAAGTCTCGAAGATCTAAGCCAAACTCTTAGCTGTACAAATGAAAACAAAGTTAAACACTTCCAACATACAATGGCGCAAGATAAGCATTACCATTCCAAAAGGTACAAACAGTGGGATACAAAGGATTGGGACTAAAAGATATCCAAAATCCAGCAGGGCAAACATTTAAGTGCTGGAGTTCCATGTCCAGCATCTGAAGCAATCTGTAGCAAATTGTGCACTCCAAAGGACTTGAGTGATTCCACCCCCATGGTACTTCCAGGGGTTTTAGCTCCCATAGCTTCTTTCTTGGGCTGGCTTTGCTCTCTCCTTGCAGGTTTCCTTCGACAATCCATGCTCCTGACTTTTCCAAACTTCTGAGTTCTCCACTATATCTTTGGCTTCACTCTCATATCTTCACATACTGCCCTCTCAGGGGCACAATGCCTGGCCTCCCAGGCCTTCTGAAATCAGGGTGGAAACAGTTTTAATCTCAGAACTTGTGCATTCTGCATGCACTTAAAAACAGCACCATGTGGATGCCACCAAGGTCTGCTGCTAGCCAGGCTTTCCTCTCTTTTGCTTATAGGAGTTAAGTGCCTGAATCACTGAGCACTCTGAACTTGATTGTGAATAACAGATTTTCTGTGCTGTCCCCATTCTGGAACCTGGTGTGGTCACTGACATTTTGAAACCTCATGTGGCTTCTCCCACCATTCTGGAGCATGGTACTCTGTGGTTTTCTCCTTCAAGCAGAATCCTTCACTTCTGTAGTTTTGGGGATGCAAAGCATGGGGAGCCACTGCCTCTTCCCATGAGGCCTGCAGGCCATCTTTTTTATTTTTCTTTTCCTTCTCAGCAATCAAGATCTCAAATCTATCTTTATAGTCCACAACTTTACTGGAGCTTTCTTTTTGGCCAAACTCACAACATTATAAATCATCTTGCTGGGCCTTTGCTCTTGATTCACAGTATAAATCTGGCAAAAGTTCCCAATAATAGCCATGCCACCACCTCAACATTCGACTGACTTGAAATTTCTTTTGCCTGCTTAGTTAGTCCACTGCCCTTAATCTCCATCTCAGGCAAAGTCTCTGGACATGAGCAAAATGCAGACAAACTTTCTGTCAAATCATAACACACATAGTGTGGGGTCCAACAACCAATACAGTCCTTCTTCCCAGTAGAAACCTCACGAGCCTAGTCTCTACTGGCAGGATTTCTATCAGCCTTCTGGTCTTCTGAGCTCTGATAAAAATCTCCCATGCAGAACAGCCTAAGGCATTCCAGCTCTATATATTCAGGTGACATCTCCAAACCTTTCCAAACTCTTCCTCTAGGCCATCTCCAAAGGCTCTTGAACCACATAGGCATAGTCACAGCAACAACCCCACTCCTCTGGTACCAAATTATGTCTTGGTCACTTTTCTCTCATTCTTGAGACAAAATACTTGATGCCCAAAATGAAGGAAGGAAAGGTTTATTTATCTTACAGTTTTGGGAGGTTTCAGTCCATACTCTGTTGGGTGCCAAGCAGGGTGGCATGACTGAGGGGCAGTTGTTCATGGCAGCTGCAAGCAACAAGAATGAAAAGGGCAAAAAGGGCAAGAAAGAGGAAAAGGAACACCTCCTCCCTCCCCTATATGCCTATATGCCAGTCCCTGGGTGGGTGCAGCACTCACACTGCCAATTCCAGTGCTAGACAATGAACCCTAGATTCAGCCACCTCCATGACTGTATGAGGCTTGGGGGGCCAACCAGATATGAACCACAACAGCAACATTCTTGGTTGAATAAAATTTTGTCTTTAATTTCCGTACTCTCAGTAGGTCATTCTGTTGTTTTCTGGTCTCCACTATTTCAGATAGAAGGTCAGCCTTTAAATGAATTGATAAGTCATTTAACCATTTTCTCTTGTGGCTTTCACAGTTTTTATTTTGCCTTTTGCTCTCTTCATTTTCTTCAATCTTTTTTCCCTCTGTTCTTCAGGTTATATAATTTATATTAATCTATCTTCAAATTTAACTATTCTTTATTCTACCATCTAAATCTGCTGTTCAGTACCGATGGTGAGTTTTTTATCACTGTACTTTTCTTTTTTTTTAATTTTATTTTAAAGATAGTAAAATCTAACAAAACATAACAGAACAAAGTCAATCAAAACAAAGCAGTAGAACTGATACAGCACTTCAAAGTAAGATACTAGGAAAACCATAGCTACTATAGTATATCTTGTTATCTTCACAATAGTTGACCATTCCATCAGGTATAGCAAAATCAAACCAAAAACAAAACAGCATAAAACCAATCAAAACAGAATATGAAATAAAGCAAAAAAAAATTAATCAGAATAAAGCAAAACAATGAGAACACTATTGGGCCTCAAAGACAAGACTGAAGGGAATCCCCCATATATGTTACTTTGCATACTGTCATCTTCCCAAGAGATGCTCAGACTGCCAGCCCCAGACCTGCAAAATCAACCAAACAATACAAGCATTTAGTTGCTTTATGTACCTTTGTTGCTATCAACTTAGCCAGTCCTCTGAACCAGCAGGTTGCTTACGGGGTGGGGAGGGTGGTCCTTCATTCTCAGCCCACGTGCCAGTAGGCATACAGGAGGCACACATCTTTCTCTTCCTGGAGTCTGCGCTGGTTGTGCCACTCACCAGGAAGGTAGGCTAGTCGTCTTCTGGTTGGAACCTCCTTGACCCAACATCGCGGGTTCTTGGGAGGCACAGATCATTCTCTTCCTGGAGTCTCCCCTGGTCGCACCACTCACCAAGAAGGCAGGCTAGTTCTCAGTTGTACTTTTCAACTCTAGAAGTTTTTATTCTGCTTTATAATTTTTAGTTCATTGGTTTCATTTTTCTCCTTAATTCTCATTGGTTTCATTTTTCTCCTTAATTCTTTAAACATGCAGTAATATAATAGCTCTCTGAACATGTGTGTAATAACTTCTTTGACATCTTTTTCTGCTAAACTGAAAATCTAAAGAACACTGAGCAGCATTTTCTATTTATCTCTCCCTTCCAAGAATATATCACACTTTACTGTTTCTTGCATGCCTCAAATTTTGTTAAACCTGAACAATATAGATTGCATATTCCAATTAATCTAAATGCTGAGTGCCCCTCTTTGCAAGTTATTGTTATTTGTGTCTTAACTTGATTAAGGTAAATCTGTGAAATGTTTCTGGCAAGCATGTGTAGCTACGATATCAACGCCAAATTACTTTTTCAAAAACTATTTTATTATTACTGTTGTTTTTATTTTTAATTTTTAAGTCTAAACTCTTAAGTCTCCATGGGTTGGCAATCAGTCATTGATTGAATACAACATACAGTCAAACACCTCAAGCCCAGAAGGCTTTCATCTTCAGTCAACAAATCTGCATGGTGGGGGACGCATAGGAAGTTCAAGTTTCTTCAGTCTGCCTATACTTTCGCTTTCTATTAGGCCCTTTAGTATCTCTAGACTGAAAGGGAAACTGTGGACATTCCTGTTTCTAGCTTTGGCTGCACTTCACTTGGGATAATGTTGCCTTAGTCCCTACCACAACTTCTGGTGTGTAAAGAAGCTGACTTTTTCATTTCCCTATCAACAATATCAACAAGAAGCTGGGCATGGTGGCACACGCCTTTAATACCAGCACTCAGGAGGCTGAGGTAGGAGGAGCATTGTGAGATCAAGGCCGACTTGGGCTACAATGTGAACGCAAGGCTGACCTGAGCTACATAGTGCAACCCTGCCTCAAAAAAACTAGGGTTGGGGGTTTGGCTCAGTGCCTTAAGTGCCTATCTGGCAGGCGCAAGGTTGTGAGTTCAATCCCCAGTGCCACAAAAAAAAAATATATATATATATATATATCAACAAGACTGTCACCTCCAATGACAGTGCTGATGAGTGTGGCATCATGGGCCACTTCAAATTGAATCAAGCCCACAGCAAGCTTCCTGGTCCTCACATTCTGCTTTGACTGGGCAAAGTCTCCACACCAGCAAAACTGTTGCAACACATCAATAAGAGGGAGCCAACCCAGAATGGCAGAGACTTCTGTTTTTCTTACTGGAGTCCTGGAATTCTTTAAGTATAAATGCTTTGCAGATTGATATATAACTTTGGACAATTTCTAGACTACTGAAATTGTTACCTGTGTCAGTTTATATAAGAGTTGCATTTTAGACAGAAGATTTGCCATCTTCCTCAGAGCCATGTTTTGCCTATATCTTAACTTACCCATTATTGTTTCATTTGGCATTTTCATTTATTAGTAAGTTTGAACATTTTGTTTATTTACATTTCCCCTTGTGAATATTCCATTCTCCTGTTTGCTTCTACTTATCTTTATATTTTCTCACCTCTGACTATATCATGTTAAATCTTTATATATTTAATATATATTGAACTCACTTATTTTTCCCATATTATCTTATAATCTTTCCCAAGAGCTTTTTATTTCAAGCATTAGAATGTTTTTCTGGTACTTTAAACCTCAGAAAACTCCCCAGTTACTCTATTAAAACCAATTATAGTGCTTTCCCAACTAATTCCCTAGTCTCCCATTGTTAGCCCACATGAAACAGAAAAGATATTCATCAAACATTTAATGAATTATTTATACCAAAAATTAACAGTAGGCAAAAATTAATTAGCGAAATCCAAATTTTAAAATATAATGAGTTCTATCATATTTATTTATAGTATCTTTAGCTTTTGACAAAATAATACCAAGAGGTTCTGGAAGAATATTTATAAATGAAGACATTTGTAGTTTGGTGACATTATTAACATATCAAAAACATTAAATTATTTCAAAATGTATATTAAATATTCTCTAACCATTTCTTCCATCACATTTATCCTTGAAATGGCCTCCTTCATGATTAACAAGCTTTAGCCCACCCAGGCTGTTTGAAACAATTGCTACATGAGTACAACATGTAATTGGAATCCAGTCAAGGTACACTGACTCAAATGTAACCCCAGGTGCAGGTCAAGACATGGTAAGGCAGCCATAACGGAGAAGACCGGGTAAGGTCTATGATCAAAATAATCACCTTCTGTAATGGGTGCTCATAAGGATGGACATGTTGACAAAAGGACTTACTGTCTCATTGTACCTTCTCAGAACTAACTCACAACAACATGAGATTTACAGGCAGTATGCTGTCAAGCGTCTGATGTCCCTCCCTTCCAAAGCACTACCAAGAAGAAATCAACATTACTGGCACAAAATTTTCATAAAGAAGTTAAGAAACTGCAGCATTTACAAAATTACAGGATGAAAGCTAATATACAAATTTTCACTGCTCTATATCATAATCTTAGGCTGAAACATTGTTTATTGTACCTGAATTATCACAAAAATAGTATGAACAGTAACAGAAAGAGTCCCTCCACTCCCTAATTGAGGCTCTACAGAAGGAGACAGTACCTAACACATATTTAGAAGCAGCAAGGTAAAAAGGCATGAGAATAGGGATCACAATGTATTGGGCAATGCATGGGGTGGGGGGTGGCAAGTTAAAGACACCGAGGATTAGTTACAGAAAAGTGGTACCTCTAGTTCCACAGCCTGTGCAATTTTCAAGATGACAACTTAAAATACTAGCTTCTTAAAAGTGGGGAGAAGATTAGTGAATATACCATTATAAAAACTCATCTATCCCTCTAATTCTTTGGCTTTCTGGAACAAATTCATTTCATAAATGGATGTAACATGCTAACCCCACCAAAGTAAAGCTACTTGAGGTCTTTCCTGATGGCACAGTTAGACCAGACAGAAACAGGGAATCTAACCCATTTCTTATCTAGACATCCAAGGGATTGGACTGAACCACCAAGGAACTGCCTCTCAAACAGAAAGCATAGCATCAGATAAAATCTTTGCAGAAATACATCTGAACCAAGGGGCTCCTCAGTTCATGAATGAGTCATAGAAGAAACAAAAACAATGAATCATCCTTTATCACACTGTGGCTATATGAAGAAAATCACCAGTGCAAAAAAGAAACACTAGGAATTGGCTTTCTTTATGATTGAGTGGGAGTGACTGTCCCAAGTGAACTGGGTCATTAATACAGGGGGAACTTGTCAATACAAGGATTTCTTGGTTGACTAGCTATGAATAGTACCTTCATGAGGAATGACATAGTGTAAAACCAGGTTCTCCTTCTCTATAATTACACTTAAACTGCCCAAAATCCATCTGTACTGCTGAAGTGAAACAGAAATGGAGCCAGCATTCCACTGACTCAGGCAGAACATCCCAGAAAATTTCATGAGAGTTTTCCACACCAGAATTGTTTCTTTTGTTCTAGCTGCCTTCCTTTCTTACATAGTTTCGGAAATGGAGACTGCTTACTAACCAAGAGTTAAAATCTTCAAGGTATCATAGAACAGTTAAAGGAGGATCAAAGGAACGCATTGTGTAACCTGGCACAGATGTTACAGAAGCCAAGAGACATGGTTTGAATGGGATTACAAGAACAAAATTATCTCAGTATCATAGAAAAGGCTCAAGATATTTATATGCAATGGAGTACTACTCTCCCATAAAGAAGGATAATTTTGAGACATTTTCATTACCTAAAAATAAATGCACCTCAAGACCATCATCTTAACTAAATAAGTCAGACACACAAATTTAAACATCACATTGTTTCTCTTGTGTGAGAAGTCCAAAGCATAAATAAGGGGGGAAATGAAAGATATATATTGGGGAATAGGAAGAACTTGTTCAAATGGGAAACAAGGAAAGGGGGAGGGGGAGGAATGGAAGGAAAAGGGAGTATTAATTATTTATTTTTATTTTATTTTATTTTATTTTAAATTAAAAAAACAGGATGTTGGGCAAGGAGGCTCCGACCAGAAGACAACCTAGCCTGCCTTCCTGGTGAGTGTGCATGACCAGCGCAGACTCCAGGAGGAGAAAGAGATGTGCCTCTCAAGATCCTGCCATGTTGGGCAGGGAGGCTCCAACCAGAAGACAGCCTGGCCTGCCTTCCTGGTGAGTGTGCATGACTGGCACGGACTCCAGGAGGAGAAAGAGATGTGCCCCTCGTAGGCCTACCAGCGCGGGCTAAGTATGAAGGACCCCCCCTACCACCACCACCCCATAAGCAACCTGCTGGTTCAGAGGACTGGCTGAGTTGACAGCAACTATGGTACATAAAGCAACTAAATTCTTGTATTGTTCAGTTGATTTTGTAGGCCTGGAGCCAGCAGTCTGAGCATCTCTAGGGAAGATGATAGCATGCAATGTAGCAAATATGGGGGATTCTTCTCTGTCTTGTCTTTGAGGCCCAATATTGTTCTCATTGTTTTGCTTTATTCTGATTTTTTTTTTTTGCTTTATTTCATACTCTGTTTTTATTAGTTTTATTGTGTTTTGTTTTTGGTTTGATTTTACTATACCTGATGAAATGGTCAACTATTCTGAAAGTAACAAGGTATGTTGTGGGGGCTGTTGTTTTCCTGGTGTCTTTCTTCGAAGTTCTGTACCAGTTCTACTGCTTTGTTTTGATTGACTTTGTTCTGTTATGTTTTGTTGGATTTTAGTATCTTTAAAATAAAAATTTTTTTAAAAATTTAAAAAACAGTATTTTAAAACAAGATTGTAGGAGAGTAATAATGATTAATATATTGCATATTGTTATCTTTAAATTGCTCAGAGTACAAGATATAGGCATCTAATAGTCCAAACAATATTAGCCCAAATCTTTCTTTCCAATGAATTAAGAGAAATTAGTAGTACAACTATCTTAACTACAGTGCATAGGCATAGATTTTTCTGCTTTTCCCTTCCTTCTTTTCTCCTTCCCCCATCCCAGTTTCTCTTTCTTTTTGAACAGTTTCTTCCCATTTCACAATATCTATTTTACATTTTGGATCTCATTTACTCTTTTAGCTTCTCACACTAGGGAGACAAAACAATGTTTACACACATGAGTCTGATTTATTTCACTTATGAGAATGGTCTTGAGTTGCATCCATTTACTATAAAAGTCTCCAGTTTATACATTTTCATGGCTGTGTAGTACTCCATTGCATAAAAGGCTCACATATTTTTTATCCATCCCTTGGTTGATGGGTATTTGGGTTGTTCCAAGGTCTAGCTAGTACAAATTGTATTGCCATAAAGTTGAGTGCACACATATTGCTGTGGTATGATGTTTTTAATTTTGGGGGGAAAGTACACAGCAGGGGAATAGCTGGGTCAAATGGGACCTCTAATCCTAGTTTTTTGAAGAATCTCCACACAGATTTCCATGGTGGCTGCACCAGTCTACACTCCCACCAACAGTGGAGAAGGTTCCTTCTTCCCCACATCCCTGCCAGTATTTGTTATTGGTTGACTTCTTGATGATAGCCATTACTTCTGGGGTGAGATGGAATTTTAGTATTGTTTTAATTTACATTTCTCAAATGACCAGTGATGTTGAATGTTTTTTCATATATTTATTTCCTGTTTGCATTTCTTCATCTAAGAAGTATGTATTCATCTCAGATGCTGATTTTTGGATTAGGTCTTTAAATTTGGGAGGTCTGATTTTTTTTGAGTTTTTTATATGTTCTCGATGGTAATCCTTTGTCTGAGAAACAGTTGCCAAACATTTTTTCCCACATGTGGTTGTCTCCTTATTCTGTTTGTGGGTTCTCTTGCTGTGAAAAAAAGCTTTTTACTAAAATTCCAGTTGTTGACTCTTGTGATAGTTCCTATGCAATCAGGGTTTTAGTCATAAAGTCTTTGCTTATACCAATGTCTTCAAGAGTTTTATCTATCCTATCTTTCAGCAGATTTAATGTTTTCATTTTAATATTTAGATCTTTGATCTATTTCAAATTCAGTTTAGAGCATGCTGAAAGATATGGATCCAATTTTAATCTTCAGTATGTGCAAAGCCAGTTTGGGAAAAGGGATTTCAAAAAGAAAGGGAGTTGAAGAAAAAAATGGAAACAGAGTTTCTGTAAATGGAGAAAGGTAAAAGGGTTGAAGGGAGGGGAGGGGAATGGGAAAAAAAGAATTAAGATATATCATGTACAAGTAAAAATTCCCCATGATGAGTGTGATCATTATATATGGCAAACATGTACTAATAAAAATGTGAAAGAAAAAAAGAAAGAAAGAGCTCAGAACCAATCCAGAAAAATTATAAAATTCATCTACGGATCAAAAAAAATCTATTGGTAGCCCTACCAGCAATAAGACCGAATAAGTTAATCATTCCTGACTCAATCTTCCTTTTTTCATACAATTTCCAAAATGTACACAGTACTGTTGGGAATAAAATTAAATAACAGCTAATAAAAGATTATGAAAAGTAATAAATATCTTATTATTGCAAGATATGCTGAGAGCTATTTAAAAATTTAAATGAATCTAAAATAAACTAATAGCAATAACACAAGATAAGACCATTGTAATAAGCCACCATCCAGGAAATCCATCTCCTAATAACAGGATAAATATTTAGAAGTAACATTCTTGAAAATGTCGGCCCAAAACATAGTAGATGACCATAATGATTAGTTTTGGGAACCAGAACTAGATTCTGTGAGAACCTAAGATACATTAGCACTGTACACGAGTATTTCTATTTAACATATGAGGCCCAGCAGAAAATCAGCAACCCATGTTCTAGTCCACTGAAGGCAAAGAAAATCAGATTCTTAGTCTAGGAAAAAGATATAATAATGTGCTGCTGCTCAAGATAAAAAGTGACAATACCCAGCAAAGCAAATATATTTCATTTGCTGCTGTGGGGGTGCTGCAGAAGGAGCAGCGTGTCTGCCTTGGCCTGGGAAACACCCTCCTTAGAGTTTGTTGTAAATAAGAGAAGGTGAATGCATCTCCTTAACTTTCAGCTTCAGTTAAGTGAGAATCACATGAAGTCAATGTGGCAAGGCGTCCCATAGAAAATTAAAACATAGCTCCATTTTTTTTTCCTTTTTGCACTGTTCTCATACAAGTTAGGCTGTTTTTCAGAAATGAGTTGAGCCAAACTGCAGTATTTCCATATTCTCTGTACGTGCTTCTGGGATCATGGGCCCACCTAGCAGCAGGAAAGGAAAGTGCAGTGCGCCAAGCTCTTGGCTTTTTCAGTGCATCTGCCTCCCACAAAGCACTATCCTCTTCTAGCTCAGGACTCCTAAAGAGACATTCAGTCGTGCAATGAGGTTAAAGTATTTTGAAACAAACTCTCACTGTGTTGATGAAGCCAAAACAAAGTCAGTAAATACTAATTTGTAAATCGAAATAAACACCAAAAGCCGTTTATGAATTTTCTTGTTACAGTTGTAAATTGAGACTTCCTTCTCAGCTGAGACACACACAAGCACACCCCGTCTTGCAATGCATCAGTCTGTGTGCTTGCACAGAGTTGATTCTGATGTCTGTGGAGCCAGCCACCACAGTGCTGTCTTCAGGGCAAAAATCTCTGAAACACAGAGCCAAAAAAATCCCCGTACCTCGTATACACTAATGCCTCTTAGAGTCAGGTTCTTAATAACAGTTTACTTTGATGTTGGGAAACAAAGAGGAAAAAAGGTGCCATACAATTAAGATCTAGAGTATCTCACATATAGTACTTTAGAAGATTTAAAAAAAAAACTTCCCAACTTCAATGAAAACCACTGGATCTATATGGATTAGTCTACAGGTATCAAGATACCTGTACCTGAAGAAGTCTCACTTGCATCTGAAAAATCTTTGATAATTACCTGATGAATCATTTAATCTGTTCTCCACTATCATGATTTACTGGGGGCACTTTGTAACAAGTCAGATTTATTTTTAAAACATTTAAGTGCCTTCGCTTCCCCAGTCCCTGCTATTTCTTCTGTGTCACTACAGAAAAGCTGTTGTGTCGTGAACACAGCCCTGCTTGGCACAAGGACTGGCAAGGGTCCTTACTCACCTCATCTATATTGAATGTGGCTTCCCTGCTGATCTGTCAGGGTACCTATCTCCCCACCACATCCAGCAAGTGTGATGGATTATATTCAATTTAGCTAAAGCCAACCCACAACTAATTACAAAAGCATCTCAAATCAGGCTGGAGCAACAGCCTTGTCAAAATACCCTTCCTAAACAGCCTATTTCTAGAGATTTACATAGCAAGGATGGGTAAACTCAATTGGAAATGTGAGAAGTGTACATCATGACTAAGCTGCCAGCACTAGGGGCTACCAAGAAAGAGAGAGGCAAATGAAAAAGAATGACTAATGCAGCATTCCAGAGGGGCTTCTTCTCTGCTTACCAAGTGTTTTTACTAGGGAGATTTTTAGCAGGATACACTCAGCTCAAGAGAAGATTCACAATAATCTGGATAAGGTACCATTTCACCATTTCATATTCTCTGCAAATGCCTCTGTGTGACCTCAGCCAGACTGCCCATACTGACAGCAGGGACCCCACAGTAAGATGGGAAGGCAGCAGAGTTGTTTCTAAACTGAGGTCTATTCCTGAAGAGTGCTGGAAGCCGAGAGTACGTTACTTAACCCTTCTAAGACTTGGTTTCCCTATCAGCAAAACAAAATCATGATATCTATCTCACACAGTTGTGAGGTTCCAATGTGATAATGTTTACAAAGCATCAGCAAACTGCCTAGCACATATTAGGACTCAGTAAGTGATAATTTATTGGTTCCAAGATTGATATTCTATTCACTTTGATTGTAAGAATTGAAAATGAAATTTCATGTAGAAAGTGCTATGAAATAACATCAAGTACCAAAAGAGTATACTATAGAGTGTAGTCAGAGCTCCATAATATGTGGGACAATCTACACGTTCCTGTACCAACATGAACTATGGGAAAACAGGCCAGAGAGAGGTACCCCAAAGGCCCTTAGTTTGTGCTCTGCTGGGTAAAGTATAAAATCAGCCTCTTACTCTGGACTCAGTCTGGAAGAACATTGTGTACACAATAAAAATAGTGCCCTGAATTCAGAGCCCTCTACACAGCAGCCTCACCCCGCTTCAGGCTTCACCTCACTTCCTCACACACTTTGTCCAGCCACCTACAGGGCACATTATGACCAGAATACACGGTGCATGCCCATACCTCCAGACGTCAGTTATACCACCTGATCAACCCCTTCACTCCCACCTTTTGACACTACTTTTCTCTGATGGAAACTTCCTAGTCTTTGGAATTCCTGCCTCTCCTGAGAAAGATGAGCCCCAAAATACAAGCTTTCAGTTGATTCTCAGTAAATACAGCAGTATTTTATAGTAGGTATCTTATATCTAACACCTGTTTTCACCTCTGTTTTGTCTGAAAGGTTTAAATGTTTCTCCCTATTTTAAACTATGGCTCAAAGAAGACTGCAATTCATGTTAGCTAATCCAGTCAACACATAGCAAAGGCAGCTTAAACTCACCCAACCCACCCAGGTAAATAATGACATTAAAATGCTCAGTGGAAGCCAGGCATGGTGGCACACAACTTTAATCCCAGCACTCGGAGAACTGAAGCAGGAGGATCGTTGTGAGTTCAAAACTAGCCTGGGATACAAAGTGAGTTCAAGACCATCCTGAACTGCATAATGAGACCCTGTCCCAAAAAATAGGGCTGGGGATTTAGTTCAGTGGCTTAAGCACCTACCTGGCAGATGCAAGTTTGTGAGTTCGATCCCTGGTACCAAAAAAGAAAAAAAAATCCTCAGTGGGTTGTCAGAACCCCAATTCTGAATCAATCAAGTCCTGGCAGTGGAGAAAATCTGCTTGGTCACACTGAGCATGAGATAAAATACCCAGACACCCAAAGTCAAAGAAAAAAAGGTTTATTTATCTCACAGTTTGTAGAAGTTTCAGCCCATAACTGGCTGTCTCAAAGGCATGGCAGAGGGGCAAGGTGGTGGAAGATACCAAAATCAAGAATAGAGGGAGAGCAAGACTCTTTCTGTCCCTTATACTATATGCAGGCTACCCTAAAGGCAGGTATAGCACTCACACCTTTAACCCTAGCATTAGACCATGAATCAGTCACAATCTAGATTCAGCTGCCTCCAAAAAGCTGGCCTCCCATGATTGCATGAGGCTTTGAGGGGACATCCAGACACAAACCCTAATACTCAGGGAATGGCTACCTGCCACCTGTACCATGACATCTCTCAGAGCATCCACACTCAGATTTAATAACTTCTCTGTGCTCTCAAAGGACTTTGCAAGCACCTTAGCACCCCTTCATTCATGTAATCAAAATACAGGATACACACACCATATGTAGGAGGTTCTGGGGGCCTAAAGTTTTGCGTTCTCTCTGACCTACCAGCAGAGGAAAAGACAAACACCAACCACTAGATCTACAAATTGGTAAAGAGCAGGGCTTTAAAGACCAAACATGAGCACATCAGCGCATTCCTCAGCAGGCAATACCCTCCTGCATAAAATAAAAGTAAACCTAATGATAAGCATGAAGCAGTAACCCCAGTTCATCCCTGGCACAAAGCAAGTGCCCAATAAGTGGTAGTTACTTTTAATGGCACTATAATTATCATCCCCACTGTGCATAAAAAAAGGTAATAGAGCAATGAACAAAGAGCTAGGAATCAAGTTATTCTGCCTTGCTTGTACACTTTTTCTCTCTGGAGTCCAGTAAGTGTTAATCCAAATATGGGGAATGATGTAGGATTAAGAACTCAGAGTTGCCATAGCTAGGAGAGAGAAGAGCCAAAGTAGACAGTAGGTCAAAGATTAAAGATATTCCAAGTTACAAACACAAAAGAGCAATGAGGCTCGAAATAGTGAAGCCAATATCCAACCCAATAGGAAAGTGTGAAAATGGTCTAAAGTGGTACCAAATGCTAGGCCACTATTATGGTTTGTGTCTGGATATACCCCCAAAGCCTCATGCAGTCATGGTGGAGCTTTCTGGAGGTGGCTGAACCTAGAGTTTGAGATTGATTCATTGCCTAGTGCAGGGATTGGGGGTGTGAGTGCTACATCTGCCCTAGGGTGGGTAGCCTACACACAATATAAGGAACAGAAAATCTTGCCTCCCCACCTACTTTGTTGCTTTTGCTGTCTTTCACCACTATGAACAGCTGCCCCTCTGCCATGCCACCCTGCCTTGAAGCCAGTCAATTATGGACTGGAACCTCTACAAACTGTAAGCTAAATAAGCCTTTCCTCCTTTAACTTTGGGTGTCAGGCATTTTGTGCCAGCAATGAAAGGAAAGTAACTAAAACAGTCACCATTGGAAGCTGAAATGATGACAGAAAAATCAGCTGAGAGAATGTTAAAGACACAAGTTTCAGGACTCAGATCTAAAGGTAGAGTAGGGTGAAGCTTGAGAACATATATCCTCAATCAGCAAAGCCAGAGATGTGCAGCAAGGTGCAAGTCACAAGAAAGACATCCTCCAACAAGTAAAAACAGGATTACTACATAATTCAGCAGTCTTATTTCTAGGGATACTGTAGCTAAAGGAAATGAAATCAATGTGTTAAAGACACATCTGCAAACCCATGTTCACTGCAGCACTATTCACAATAGGCAAGTTACAAAATCAATGAAAATGTCCACAGATGGATGAATGGATAAAGAAAACTCTCTCTCTCACACACACACACACACACACACAGAGAGAGAGAGAGAGAGAGAGAGAGAGAGAGAGAGAGAGAAATATTATATAGGCTTTAAAAGAAGGAAACGATGTCATCTTTAACAACACGGATAACCTGAGGAATATTATGCTAAGTGAATTGAGCCAGACACAAAAGGACCAAAACTGTAACATCTCACTTATATTAGGAATCTTAAGCAAGTCAAACTCATAGAAGTACAGAGCAGAATAATTACCAGAGACTGGGAGGAGTTGGGTATTGAAGAGATACTGGTCAAAGGGTATAAAGTTTCAGTCAGGTAGGAGGAAACCTGTTTAAGGATCTAGTGCACAGCATAATGAACTTAGCTAATAATATATTTAAAATTCTTTAAAAGAGGTAACTATGTTCTAATCACAATTATGCTAAATAGCTTAACTTAATCATTCCACAATGTATACATGTATCAAAACATCACATTGTTCCCCTAAATATATACAAATACTTATCAATTTAAAATAATGTAAGACTAAAAATATTTTAAAGACACAGAAAGCAGAATGAACCATCTGGTCTGGCCTTTAGAGTGGAGTCTAAAGTAAAACGTCTCCTGAGATTGGGAATCCCATTTTAGCCAAGGTTTCAGCAAGGGGTGTGGATGGTAATCAGGCAGTTCTTTATCCTCAGAATAAAGGAGCTTTCCAACAGTAATGATTCCTGGAACCAAGCATCTCTGTGAGGATAGTAAAAATTCTTTCGCATCATTTCCTGGGCTAACAACAGTGCCAACCATACTGGTGACCAAATGTTAACAATGTCATCAGCACTGCACTAAACTACCTACGCCATGTAATTTAATCCCACAACACCTTGCAAATAGCACCCACACTGCAGGTGAGAAACCAAGGTTCAGAGGGGATAACTAATGCGCTCAAAGTCATGCATCTAGTAGGAGACAGAGTCAAACAAGTAGCTGTTATGTTGTCAAGCCCTTCTGAACAACAGTGAAAGGTGGTGCTCTCTGGTCAAATGACAACTCCACCTGCCAATGTCTATGTAGACTTTCCTCAATAACATGGCTCAAATCCTTCAACCCAAACAGTTTCCTCTAAAACTCCCAAAACATTGAATGCATACCTGGGTTTCTGGTGCTGTTCAGTCGATACTGACTGAAAAAAATATAAGGGTAACATGTCTCTACCATAGCTTTTCATAATGACACAAAACACATTTATATTTACTACCTTATTTATTCTAGTAGTTTTTTTAAAATAAAAAATTGGTATTTGATTAAGACATAACCAAAGAGTCTGTAAGACATTTAAACTGAAGTTATCTACAAGGCCTTAGCCTTTCTTCTAAGGGTTACCATGTTGCTTGCTGTTTTTCTAATCCAACAGAACCTTTTAATCTTTATCCATTTCAAAAAAATCTGGTTATACAAAAACATAGTTTCCTTTATTGCTTAGCACTTTTTATTTTCTATTTTTATAATTCCTCTTAATGAAGTTTCTCCTATTTTTTCTAAACAGCCCCAAATGGATCTGCCAATTTGTTTACAACACACCTAAATTTATACTCTTTATTTGCTTTCCCAGACCTCTAAACCACTGGAAAGAGGACAGCTCATCTCTAGCACCGCCATACACATCTCCAAGGCTGTCATACTTTCCAAACTTCCCCAACCCTGCATGCCCCACTTCGTGTAGCCATGGTCTGAAGACAGTGCATTCATCTCTCACTGAGGCCTGCCCAAGTCTTTCTGCTTACCTTGGCCCCACTGTACGCTCACAATTATAATGACTAGAAATGTATACTCTAAATTATTAATATGTAAACATATAACAAATAAAAAAGAACCAAAAAGTCCATGGAATTTTAAGCAGGGTAGTGGAAGAGATGATAATTCTAAAGAATTTTTCTTGACTACGTCCTACCACTCTGAAGAATTTCTCATTCAACCTGAACAGAGTAGTTCACTTCATTCTCATTTCCAGTATGCATACAATAACACTCAGGCAGTCAATAAATAGGCACTGGGTACCATCCTCGCCTTCAAAACATTTCCAACATGTTGAGAAGGTAACAGTACACAGAGAGAAACTACTTCTTAAAGGAGAGCTAACATCTTCACTTCTTAAAAGGACTGAGACATCAATAATCAGTACTTTTGCCTCTTCTAACCAACACTCTGAAATATATTTCAGTTAATCTACAAGCCTTATCCCTTATCCATAGACTTTTCTTGTGCATGGAAGAATACATTTGAGGCTAATCACTCAGAACTGAGTTTTACCCCTTAGTATAGTTCCACATTGTTTCTATTGCCTTTTCTATAGACTCTATCTGTAGTGTGCAGTTACTGGTAAGATCTGAATAATTCCAAAGAAACCAGAATTAATCTAGACTAAGCTGGGTCCCTAATCTATAAAGAACTCAAGAGTAAACAAGTCATCATCCAAACATTAAGTCATTCTAGAACCTGCAGTGAAAAACAAGATCTGTTCTGTCACCCACTAGCTGTGTGCTTCCTGACAAAGCCACCAACTTCTTCTTGTCTCAGACTATGTCAACAGTCAGGAAGCAATACACACAAACCTGTATTCATAGGGGTTTTGCAAGATTTAAAGAAGCTGGGCGTGGTGGCGCATGCCTTTAATCCCAGCACTCGGGAGGCTGAGGTAGGAGGAGTGTTGTGAGTTCGAGGCCGGCATGGGCTACAACGCAAGCACAAGGCTGGCCTGAGCTACATAGTGCGACCCTGCCTCAAAACACTAGGGCTGGGAGTTCGGCTCAGTGGCTTAAGCACCTGCCCTGGCAGGTGCGAAGTTATGAGTTCAATCCCCGGTGCCACAAAAGGAAAAGAAAAAAAAAAAAAGATTTAAAGAAGAAAATAGAAATAAAAAATAAAAATAAATAAATTGTATAGAGGACTATACAAATATCAAGCAACTATCTTATTAGGAAAAAATTTCTTCTAAACTTTTACAGGCAACAGAAATAATTAAAATATAACATTAACTTAAAAGAGAATTGCTAATATTTTCTGTAAATATATCAGACTTCCATCATGAACAGTTGCTATCATTCACATTCAATGATATCAGCAATTGTTCAGTATTTTAATTAGAATAAAAACATAATTTCTGTAGACTTGTTTTTTCCTTACTACCCTGAATTGTGTGTTCTTGATTTACCCATTCATTGCTGTCCTCATTCTGTCAATATCTGAGTACATGCTGCCTCCAGAAACTGTGGCAGGTGCAAAAGAACAGACATAATCCTTTTCCTACAAATAGGGTTGTGCCACAATTAACGATATAAGAATATAAGAATACATCTACAACATAAAGATGTAGAAATTCAGAAAAGAAAGTGAGATTTCCAGCCTGGGAATCTTCAAGGATAAAATGCCACCTCTATGGGCATAAAGGATGGTCCCCTTCTAAGTTCTTACTAGAGAAAGCACAAGTTGAACAAAAGAGGAGGAACACCACAGTATGAAGTCCTTGGACATGGTTAGCAAAGATACCTAATCAAAGTCACTTAGAAAATGATGTGGGCCAGGGATTAGTCTAACTCTTATTTATTAAGGCCATCACACCCTGGCTTCTACCAATGCTGTACTACAAGTGTAGCACACTGGTTGAATGTGCATTCTAGAATCAAATAAGCCTATATTCAAATCCTACTCCATGACTACTATTTAGCACATCCTTGGACAAATGGTCAGCCTCTCTGAGCCCCCTTTTCATATATAAAATGGGATTATGACATGTCAAATGTGTGAGATTGTTATGAGGAGCTCAAGAGATAAAGTAGATAAACTATTTCACATTTATTAAATATTTAAATTCTCAAAAATAATATTAGCCAAGAGTGCTAGTTGTTTACCTAATATCCACTTCCATTTTTTCTTCTAGGACTCTTGTTAGACAACAATGCACCTACCTAAAAACTATGTTTCCTTTAATCCTTTACAGACAGGGGAAAGAACATGACGCAACTCACCAATAAGATATAAACAGAAAGCACGGCATAGACTTCTTTAAAAGTCTTTAACAGAAAAATGGGCTCAGGAAGACTATGATCTTTTTCCTCTGACCTTTATTCCTTTTTCTACTTCAAACATGCACTTGATGGACAGAAATATACCAGCCATCCTGCGATCACATGGAAAAGATGAGAGAAGCACAAAAATCTTAGCCCAGGCAAAATCAAGCCATTGAATCAATATTAGCATTGCCCACCAATGAATTTCTGAAACTGTACAAAAATCAACAACTCCTATTTCCAGGCACACTGCTGCTTGGGTCTTCTGTTATTATTCACTAAATTAAATCCCTGACTTGATAAATATTATTATCTCTTTATTATCCTCCTTTTCTTCTCCTAAATTTATCCATTGATTTCAATACACACATACACACACACACACCCACACACCCAAGAATAAGAAACCAAACTTAGTTTTATGAGGATCAAGACACACTTTCTGGACTTACAATACACATAACTCTCTAAACAGATCCAAAACACCTTACCAAATCCTTTAAGTTCAAATTGAATTGCATAATTCAGATACACAGTAGGGTTCACACACTATCCACGACCAAATGTCCCTTAACAGAGCTGGGCAGCAGCCTATCCACAAGCACATGAATATTCTCTATAGATAAGTGTGTGAATATTCAGATGAGGTAAGATACATGAAGACAGCAACAGGTACACATCAGATCAGGTTAGGTTTTCGCTAGCATATTCAGGCCAGTGCAGATTTTGCCACAAAATGAGTTATAAAAAATGGAATTTCTCCATGTTTTGACTTGGAATTGTGAGTAATGGACTGCCATGACACATTCAGACACTCCCAAAAGCATGCTTTACTAGTTTCCTGGGCATTTCTTAATCTAGTCAAGTTAACATCTCACACTTCATGCTCACAGCTAAAGAATAAGTTAGGAAACTGGAATACCAGTCAGAAAACAATATCTAAAATGAAGCTTGGAAAGACAAAAGGCTGGAAAACACAAAGAAGAATTAAAGGAGATATAGATAATAAAGGGTAAAGGACTAGCCCATTTCTCCTTGAAACTCTGGAACACAGAAAAAAAGACGTAAAGTCATAAAGAGATAGTAGCTGATAATTATCCAAAAGTGATCGCCAAAAAAAACAAGCCATAGTAAAGGTCAGCCAAATCTGGTCAAATGATGTATGAGCTAAGAATGGGTTTTACATTTATAAATGGCCATAAAATAAGAAGAGGAGAAAGAGGAAGAGAGACTAGATGTGATCCACACAGCCTAAATATCTACCCTCTGCCCTTTCACAGAAAAGGCTTCCTGACACCTGAGCTGTGGATCCCAGAGCATCCATGAACCATGTATGTTCCTCTAAATCCACCCTTCAACTCAGTGGCCCAGTCACCAAAAAGGAGAACTAAGAAGACTAGCAGGAGAAGGAAAGATCAGTGTTACGCCCTTTCCAGCTGCCTCACACATTTCACCACAAGCTGCCTACATCCGTCTACCAAAGATGACAGTTCTTATAAGGTGGCTACCCTCACACTGTCTCTTGCCTCTAGCTTGAGGTACAAGCTCCCCCTGTCCCTTCCTTCATGTTAGGGGAGGTAAAGCCCCTAACACTAATTCTGACCCATACTCTGAATATCAGCACCTTGTTGTCTCATTATCCCTAGCTATTTTATTATATTTTGCCCAATGTCTTTGTGAACCGTCCCTTCATTAATTATCTTTATTAATTATCATAAGTATATCATCATGAAAGTACAAGAAAAAGAATAAAGGAGGAGGAAAAGGAGGAAAGACTCTTACAAGTGGTCACATGAAAAAAGAATTCCTGCAACATAACAACAATTAGACCAAAAACTGAATTCACAGAAGAAATAATAGAAGCCAGATGACTGATGACAGCCACATGATTTACTTGGGTGATAGACATATCAAAATAACTAAAAGAAAATAATTGCTAATCTGGAATTCATTAACCAGCGCAAACATCTCTCAAGAAATTAAAATGAAGTAAAGACAGTTTCAGACAAACAAAACATGACAGAATCTGTCATCAGCAGAATAAATACATACTAGAGGGTGTTCTCAGGCAGAAAGAAAAGCTTACCAGAGGAACACTGAGATAGTGGAGGAGAGGAGGAGCAATGCAAAGGGTAATAGGTAACAATGAATATCAGCTGCATAAAACAGTGAGTATATACACAGACACATACACACATATACACTTACATACACACAATGAGTGTACAAACACACACACAGACACACACATATAGCAATAGCATACAAGTGAAAAGGAGGTAAAATTCACCTACTCCAAATGCACTCTGAACTTTCCTCCTCATGTGTGAGCCCCCTAGCATCCTTCAACAGATCACTATTCCTTGGCCACACTGTTCTTCTTCAGCACCTTCTGTGACTTCCAATGTCTCCTACCTCTAAGTATGTGGCTCCATCTGTATTTGGATGCATGATGAAGGCAAAAACTAGGAAAGAAAATTGTTTCAAGGCTTTCAGAATCTAGTTTTAAAGAATCAATCGCTGCCTCACACCCATTAGGATGGCTATTCCTATCTGTCAGGATGGCTATATACAGAAAACCACAGTGTTAGCAAAGATGCAAGCAAGTTGGAACCCTTAAACACTATTGATAGGAATCAAAATGGCACCAGCCACTGTGAAAAACAGTATTGTGGTCCCTCAAAAAAATAAGAACTAAACTGCCGTAAAATTCAGCAATTCCATTTCTAAGTATATACTCCAAAGAAATGAAAACAGGGGCTTGGATATTTATACAACAATGTCGACACTAACATTATTCACAATAGCCAAAAGGTAGAAGTAATCCAAGTGTCCATCAATAGGCAGGTGGATAAACAAAGTGTAATAAGTACCTGTGTGTATATGATTATATGTGGGTGAAATATATATAATATATATGGTATGCATATATATATGAAATATACATATGAAATATTATTTACCCTTAAAAGGAGATTCTAACACATGTTACAACATGGATAAGCCCTGAAGATATTCTATTAGGCCAAATAAGTTAGTCACAAAAGGATAAATACTACATAATTTCAATTATGAGAAACCTAGAATAGTCAACAGAACTTCCCAGATGAACCACACCCAAATTTCAAGCAAAATTAGCAACAAAATGCTTGTTCGATTAAATCACTAAGTTTTGGAGTGGTTGTTACACAGCTTTAGCTGATATAATCAACTCAGTAAAAGAGAGCAAATTACTGACCCATTCAATAGTCTGGCTAAACTTTACAGATACTGTGTTGACTGAAAGAAGACAGGCACAAAAGACTACACACAGAGCCATTCTGTTCGCCTGCACCTTATGAACCATCAATAGAAGTCAAAATAATGGTTGTTTTAGTGGGAAGCTATCAAGGCTCACACAGGAAAGAACCTTCTAGATGTTAGGAAAGTTCTGTTTTTCTCTTAAAAGTGGTTATGTGAAAATACACTTATAAAAATCCATTAAACTATGTATCTAAGATTAATGTATTCTATCAAACTTAAGTATATATATTTTATACTTCAACTTTTTAAAGTTTCAAACTACTATAATAAAGGGAGATTAGCAATAACATCATAGACTCTATCAGATTATGAGGAAAGCTATGAGAAACAGAGTAAAGCAGATTTTATATAGGGCGGTCAGGGAAAGCCTCCAATGGGGTACCAATGGACAGATACCTTGGTAAAATGAACAGAAACGCAGGGAGATGCACATGGTGAGGACAACCTAAACAGGAAGAACAGCAAGTACTGTGAAGCCAACAAGAAGTCTGTGTGCTTGACACAGACAAGGCAGCCAATGCCAGCCTATGAAGTGCCCACTGGGTCATGATTCTAGAGTCTATTATGTGCTAGGAGTGGTAGTCAGATGGGAATTGAGATTTGACCATTGGATTTGGCAATGCACACATCACTGATACTCTTGACAGAAATTATTAGTTTCAATAGAATGACAAGGATGAAAATCTGATTGGAAGAGGAGCAAGAAAGGGAAGAGATGAGGTAGGGACCTTAAGGGTAGAAAATTCTCCCTAGGGACTTCTCAACAAAGAAGAGGAGGGAAATGGGGCAAGAGCTGAAGCATAAGAGAGTGTTATAAAGATGGGATATATTCCCTGACAACGTGGAAAAGAAGAGAAACAACATTATGGGCACATTCCTTGAGTGAGTAGAAATCAGCATGGAAAATGGCCCCCTAGTGGGGAAAAGAGCAGAGTATGGGGTCTGTGCAGGCAGATTTGGTGATGGGATTATGAGAAGATTCTTTCTACTGTTCTTCTGGCAGATGAGGAGTGAGAGAAAGGGAGCAGATGGGGCCAGGTGTCAGTGGAGGAGGGAGGAGAGGACATGGGGCTTGCCTTGCCCATGAGCACAGCCAAGGGAGATGCAGCAAGGAGTGCACGTGAGCTCAGGTCAACGTCAACAGTGCTAGCTCTCCAGGCACGTTCAGCACTTGGCGTGGCCCAGAGGAGGCAGAGAATCAGGTTCATTGCGGCAGGGGTTCAGCCAGGCTAAGGGCTGAGGGACCAAAGACTAAGAGTTGGGTAGGGGCATTCAGGGTGCTAAGGGAGGTGGCAGCCTGATGGCAGTGGCTTCCAGAAACAGAAGGGAAGGGAGAAGGGATGCATGTCATTTCCTGGCCTCATTCTCACTGGCCTGCCTGGGTGCCACCTCAGAAACAAAAACCAGATTCATCCCACACCACAGAAGAAAACCCTAGATGGCTTTCCCACTACCCTCAGTGGTCCTCCTCCTCCTCTTTGCAGTAAAGGTTGAATCTACCGTCCATCTATCTTACTTTTATTTTGAGATACTATCTAAGTCACTAAGTTGCCCAGGCTCCTGCTTCAGCCTCCCAAGGTGCTGGGGCTACAGGCATGTGCCATTGCCCAGCTCCCTAATGGTTTCTTTCTGCCTGCATGATAAAATGTAAAATCCTTGGCAAGACGCTAACTCCCCCAATGCTGACTCTGCTATGGACAGAACAGCTTGCTGTTCCCTTTGTGTTCTCCCCTCTTCTGGGGATGCCCTACTTCTCATCACCAGACTGATCATGGTCATCTCCTCCAGACAGGCTCAGTTCTCCCTGCTGTACCCCACAACACCCTGAGCTGAACCCTGGCATGCAGTTTTCACATCCTTGCCTAGGGTCTATGATCTGTGACCCCCACTGGACTGGAGCTTCCTGGGGAGCTGTATCCCTATCCCCTGCCATCTAAATCAATTAAAAGACTTTTTTTGAAGCAGGATGAACCTAAAAGAGGACCAATCAAAAAAAGCTGATGGAGAATTAAAAAAGAAGTAGAACTCAGATCGACCAGAAAAATACCTGGGGAAAGAAATGGAGATGACAGCAGTGGGGAATCAGGCACACCAGAAAAGTGCAAAGTCGGGCAATGCCCCAAGTGTCATGAAGTTCCACACTTTTTTTCTTAACTCTGGAATCAAAATTTCACATTAAATCATAGCTTCCTGGAAATCATGCAGAATCCACAGCCTGTTTTTAAATGATCCCATGCCACTCCCCTGCTGTCATGCATCAAGTCTGATAATGCAGGGCACAGCCTCTACTTCACAGACAGGCATGTTACCTGCACAATCATTCACACCATGAGCACAGGCCACACCATGAGCCACTATCCCTTACACCCTCTCCCATCCTCCTGGAGCTGCTGGAGCGAGAGGTATAGGGGACAGTCCAGGGTCTCCTCTGAACTCGCTGCCATGCACACGTGTGTGTGTGTGTGTGTGTGTGTGTGTGTGTGTGTGTAATGATAGCTGGGGAGGATGGAGGTTGGCAGTGATGCTGAGCTCTGCCTGCCTACCCTGCTTGTCTTTCCTTGGCACATGGCCTGGCTTCTAGGTTCTTCTGGGATCACACAAGACTTCCTTGTTTCCTGAAACTGAAAGCTAAGTGGACGCATACGCTAACTTACAGTTGTCAGCTCTAATCTGTGGCTTCTCAGCTGTGACTTCTCTTCTGTCTGCTTGAAAGCTGATGGAAAGCTATTAGGCTGACAGTCATGAGATGACCAGGGATCTGCTCAGAGACCCAGCAATACAGGCAATCCCCGGGTCTCATAATAGTAATTTTGGGAAGAGGGATTAATAGACTATTTTTAGAGCAGTTTTAGTTTATAAAAATGAAGTAGGAAGTACAGAGACAGCCACATACATAGAATTTTCTCTATAATTAATGTCTCAATTACTGTGGTACATTTGTTATAAAACTGATGAGCCAGTACTGACACATGATTATTAGCTGAAGTCCACAGGGTTCACTAGGGTACATTAGGGGCACTCTCTGTACTATATATTCTACACATATGGCCAAGAGTATATTGACATGAGCCCATCATTGCAGAATCACACAGTCACACAGAGTAGTTTCAGTGCCCTAAACATCTGTGCTCTTCCCTCCACCCTGAATTCCTGGCAACAACTAATCTCTTGACTGGCACTATAGGTTTATCTTTTCCAGAATATCACGGCATTGATATTATTTAGTATGTAGGCCTTTCAGGTTGACTTCTTTCATTCATTAATATGCATCTACCTTTTCTCCATGTCTTTTTGTGGCAATAACAGCTCATTTCTTTCCTTTTTCTTTTTTTTTTTTACCAAATAATATGCCATTATATAGATGTACCATAATTTAATCAGTAATAGCAGTTTTAAAAGATCATTATTAAATCACACTGGGTATTTCAGACTCAATCAGTGCATACCCTGTTGTGGGATTTGTTTTTTCTGTGGATCCTCTGGACAGGAGAAGAGGTGAGACCCTGGGAGTGCAGACTTACAAATCAGCAGCCTATGGTGGCTTCTGAATAAAAACCAGTGACATTTCATACAAGTTGCTGTGTTTGACAATACAATGAGCAGAAAAACTCAATAATGCTGTAGTAGTCTCCAATTTCATTCTCTTTTCCTTGCCTATATTGTCTTTTATACTTGTACTGACTACTTCTGCCACCCAATTATTTTGGAAAAAGAAGTCAAAACCAAACCACTGGAGTATTCATCTTCTTGTCTTGTTAGTGGCAAGAAGTACTGCTGATAGTTTTTCTCTCTTGATAATTGTAACTTGCCAGCAATGGCCAGGGCCTGAAGTTTAGTCAGAGATGTTAGCAGTGCCACTACCCCTGCCCCGGTAATGCTGCCTAGAACTTTTCCTTTGATTTCTTTATTTATCAGTTTTCTGAGACTTGTGCTCATGGTACACAGGACTACGCAAGGTAACATGCCTCTCCTTCAAACAAATGGACGACAGAGGTGTCCATGCTGTGCTACCATGCCACGGACAATCTGCCTCTTTCCTCTTCCCTGAAAAGCAGAGATAACTGCTCCTCTCCTGCCACAAAAAGTAAGTGCTGGGATAGACTCATCGAACATAGGTGAGGCAAACCAAGCCCAGCAAGATGGACAGCTGGTCATACATCACCTTCCTCCCAGTTGTGTGCAGTTCCTGTACTTCCATGCAGCATGAAAGTGTTGGGGAAGTTAAAAGCACAAGGCCGGAATGATTTGGAGATGACAATGTGCAATGTATGTACCATTGTTGCCCCGTGATGTGTTTTGAAATTTTGTTGTGGTTTTTTTCTTTTTCTTATCTTTGAAATAAAATGGATTTTTAAAAAAGAAACAAACAAACAAAGTACAAGGCCAAAGGAAGCTGTTGTCCAAGTTAATCCTTTTCATCACCCCACCTTGCTCCTGGTCTGCTCTAATGAGGGCATCTCCATGACAGTGGGCTCTCAGCTTGCTTGTACTGCTGCCTGAAGCTACAGAGCCAGGGCAGAAGAATCTCATGACCAGCTCCAGTCTTGGGGCATCAGAGTTGTACCCCAGGGATAACCACAATTGTTCCTAATTTTCCCCTTTGGACTTCCACACTCCAATAGCAATAAGCAACAAGGTTTCCTTGGGAAAGTGAATCCATTTTGTCAGGAATAATTCCATTTTAATAGGAGAAGCACACTAGGCCAATAATCCACTAAAACACTTGAAAGAGGCTCATTTGGCTTTTGCTTTAACATGCCCATTCCAAACAGTAGTTCACTCAGTTTCCAGACCTTTTGTCCTCTAATGAGTCTAACTAATGTGCATATTCCCAGTCTCCAAAACAGTTTATTACCAACAGGCTGGAAAATGACACAAATGGAAGCCACCTTCAGAAGTGAAACAAGTGAAGCCCAAGAAATCATTCGTGTGGCTTAAATCATGGAGATGGGCAATATCAATGGGGCTGAATTCACACCTGCAGACATAAAGAATTTAATCTAGTTCTTTCTTGACCTAGGCTAAGGTGGTTCCAATCTTTTCACTTCAAGAACCCCTATCCCTAGTCAACACACACACAGAGATGGCAAAGCCACTACTGCTCTCGCCTCACTTTTTGGTGGTCTCCCATGGCATGCAGTCCACTGGTATAATTAGGACAGCAGGGATAATTAAGTTCCATGTATTTTTATGAGAAATGAGTCAGTAATTTCTTATTTCACACCATATCCTCCCAGAGAAAAAATCTAGAGAGAGAGCAACTGTTTATTATAGCAATTAGACAAACTCGACAGTGGTCAAGAAGAGAACAGGTGGTGAAAATGAACCCACTAAATCAAAATCAGAATTTGACCAGGAGGAATTTTTCCAAGCTTTTCCCAAATCACCTCTTATTCCTCCCACCCACTGCAGGTGTGGGATCAGAGGACTAGCCTCTCATTTTTATAGTTAGATTCTGGAGGTGAGGTTAACACAGATGAGACTTAGAATTCATCAGATTTGAGCCTTCAGAACTGATAGCACAGGCAACCTGCTCAGGACCCCTTCTGTCCCTCAGACAGAAGCTTTCTTTCTCTCAATAAATAAATTCTCCTCTAAAAAAAAACTGATAGGGCCTGAATAGACCTCTGCCTTCCAGACTGCTCAAGACATAAACAGGAAAACTGTGATCTAGAAAAGCTCAGTAATATGTGAAAGGGCTCCAGCTGTGCTAAGAGGTCATACTGAAGGGACTAGAAACCAAATTTTCAGTTTTCTCACACTGATCTCCCTCCACAGTACCACAATTGTTATTAAAGGATATTACCCTAGGTAATACCCTTGGTATTTACCTTGGTAAATTAAGGTAAATATTACCAAGGTAAGGTAAATATTACCAAGGTAATTACCAAAATATTAGCCAAAGCTTAAAAATACTACCAAATGTAAATCAAGTCTTAACAGAAATAACTCCTTACTATTTATATTATTTATGATCAAAAGTAATAGTAAGAGCTTTGATACGAAATCTTTTACCAACTGGAAAGCTTCAAATAATGAATATTTTTCCTATTACAAATCTATTTCACAAATCTAGAAATCAAAAGTCACAATTAGAGTTCCTGCTCAACATGCACAGGGCCTTGGGACAAGTTCTCTACTCTGTTAACTACCAGGTTATCCACACATATGTGATTACAGCTCTGTCAATTTTTAATTAGAACCCAGGGAAGCTAAAGAATGGTTTTACTTATCTGTAAAATTTTAGTGCCACTGCTAGAAATAACAAACAGTTTATTTTATAAACTCAAGTAGTATTTTAAAGCTAAATTTCACTTCCCGTATGTGCACAAGAAGCTCTTTTAGACTGAGATCATTCGTTTGAATTACCTAATCCAAAATCATATTTTTATAACATAAAATTTTCTAGATATGTGCTCACAGAGAAAAATATCATTCCTAACATGTACTAAAATTGATATTTAAGAACCCCAACATTCACATTAGAGGTAATTCTACTCTTCTGAATGATCAATCTTGACATATTCAATTCCCTCCAAAATCCACACAAGACACTTGGAGAATTAATCCTCAGGATTTTAAAGCACACTGAAAACACCACACAGACAGAATCAGGGCAACTCTGAATCTAGAAAAGCTGAGCATCCAAAGTCTCTCCTCCCAGGGCTCCGTGTGGCAGCATTTTGTAGGAAGACCTATCCTCAGCAAGAGAGGGAAGTGGCAAGCTGTTCACCAGAGGTGGGGGCTGGGGCTGGTGCTGACCAGAAGGCAGAGCGGCACCATTACACCACACCAAGTCACAGCCACAGGGCAGGTCTTCAGATCTCAGTAGAACAAACTGTTCCTCCCAGGTGTCTCAAGATTGAGTCCATGGCTCTTTAACCCTACAGGTATGTCTTCCCTAAACTCAGCCAAAAGATGGCTGCCTAGAATACCTGTCCAGTTCATCCTTGGGACCCTCCAGAATCTGAGGAAATAAAGGCTCATCTCTGAAGAAGGTTGAGCACTTATCAAATGAACTGCCTTATCTTAATCCATCCAGAGTAGAAAAAAGGAAGAATAACTTCCAAACTAAATAAGAGGCTGAAATTTTTCTTTGCAGTAACTTGACATTCTTGCTTTCTCAGAGAAGACATTGATGGTCCCAAGCAACTATTCAGACAATCACTCTTTAACTATGTCCTAATTCTAACATATTCACAGAGTATTTATCTTCTTTTAATTCCTTTCATTATCTGCAAGACTAACAATCCAAAGTAATCAAGAAACTCCTTTTAACCACAAGGAGCTACCTGAACATCCCAGCAGATGACCACCTCCAAAACTCATTTTAGCAAAGAAATAATTCATGCCAACATTTACAAAAGAAAAAAGAAATGAGATAACATGGTATCTGTTACTGCAAGTTAATTGCCTATGAAACAGCCAAAAGTCAACAGCAGGCAAAAGTTCCATAATTAGGATAAGCAATAGGGAGACATTTAACAATTAAATACCAAAAGGAACATCCACCAGTGCAGTGGCCATGCATGGCTGCTTCTGCAGCCTCACCTCCCCTGAGCCAGAAGCTGGTGCTGCACGAGGAGTAAGAGCAAACCTTCAGCCCCTTCCATACCCATTCACTGGCATGCAGGGCCTCCAAGCCTCCAAAGGACAGGAATAGCAGGCAAAGATATCTGGCAAGCATGCACCCTCAATTATGGACATCAGTCATGCTAGTGCCCACCCATTCAAGTACTCTTCTGCTGACCACCCATGTTTAATTCAGCATTAAAGACATGACAAGGTCTGAGATTTGAGGATGTACCTGACTCTCTCTCCCCTCCAGTGGTGGTGGAATCTGATCAGCAAAACCAATCTTCCCTGGATCACCCATAAAGGCACTAACCTCATCCACGTTCTCAAAAGCGTTGATGACATCATATGGCAAACAGGACAGAAGGTCAATCACAAACCATGTCTTCAGGTAGTTCATGCGGATAAGTTTGGGATCAGAAATCACCTCCCCTGCTGGTCCAACAAAGGTTGTATGAAAATTCAGCACAATGTCCACCAAAAAGATGACATCCACGATGCTATCCACAACCAGCCAGGCCACATTGTTCTGCCTGGTTTTAAAGGAGACATTGTAAGGAACCAAGATGGCTGTGTAGAAAGTCAAGATCAAGATGATCCAATCCCACGTGGTCTTAAAAACACAATAGTGTAAGATGATATGAGGGGGAGTCTTTGGTGCCTCTTGCTTGTACTGGGGAAGGATGTCTGAGCCCAGCTGCAGGACCTGTACAGAAAAACATGGCCAAGAGAAAACTAAGTTAGAATTTATTTGCAAGCATCTACCAAGTCAGTATCTGTACTGATGAGTGCTCATAATACTCTGTATGGATCATTACCTACAACAGGAGCTGGAGGAGAATGGGTGAATGTGAGTGAACATGGTAACCAAAATAATCATACTGAAACAATGACAAGTTATTATGTGACAAAATGTGAGCCAAACAGTGAACTAAATACCCTACATGAGTTTATCTTGCTTAAGTCTAAATAGAACCTCTTTGGTAAAGCCAGCTATTATACTGACAGGTGAGAAGTTGAGGCTGAAGAGAATTAAGCTACTTTAATCAACAAATATTTACTGCTCTGTGCCAGGAACTGCTGTAAAGTCCCTGATTAGATGGCA
>RJWM01022795.1:0-33427 GCA_004363535.1 Dasyprocta punctata
TATTATGAAATAAATTAAAGAATACACAAGTAAATGGAAATGTTCATGGATTTGGAAGAATTAGAATTGTTAAAATATCCTTACTACCCAAAACAATCTATATATTCAATGCAATCTCTAGCAAAATTCCAGTAGTACTTTTCATACAATAGAAAAAAATAATCCTAAAATTTATACGGGTGCATACACACACACAAACACACATGCACCCCAAAAACCAAAGCAATCATGAACCAAAAACACAAGACTGGAAGCATCACACCACTTGATTTCAAACTATATTATAAAATGATAGCAATTAAAAGAGTATGACATAAAAACAGCTACACCAACCAACTGAACAGAATAGAGAGCCCAGAAATGTACACACATGTCTGGATAGATGCCAAGGAGCACAATCAGAAAAGGGCATCCTTGTCTATCAGCGATGTTTGGAAAACTGGGTATCTGCATGCTGAAAAGTGAAACTGGCTTCTGATGTTTGACCATATTAAAAATCAACTGAAAATGAATTAATGACTAAACCTAAAAGTTCTGAAAGTTCTGAAACTATAGAATTGTAAGAAGAAAACATAGGAGTAAATCTCTATAACATTGACCTGGGCAACAAGTTTTTGGTACTCCAATTTAGGGGAAAAATGTAAATGAAAGACTACAAGTCAATGTGACTAAGGATGTAATAGGTAGGAACAAAACTCTCTATGAAACTGTCTTCTTTATGAGCTCCTTTCAGCTATTTATGAGGTGTTTGCTTGTTTTAGAATTATAAAGAAGGACTGGAGGTCGAACTCAGTGGTAGCATGTGTGTCCTGGATTTCCTCCTCAGGACAAAAATTATAAGCACTATTTATTGCATCAACATATTTCCCTTAGACACAGATTTACAGATTGACAGTTCTTTCTCCTTTATTTGCATTATTTTGGGGCATGTAATATTCAGTAAAACTCAGGTATCTACAATAAGCATGAATATCAGACTTTAAACAATATATACATACCTGTTCTCAAAATCTGAGCTAAATACTACTTAAATATTACAGGTTTCTTTTTTAGCCTCCCTGACCCCAAGTTTTTGTTAAGTTCATCACATTCACATTGAGGACTCTTTATAGCTTCCATATTTTAGCTCTCATTTAGCTCCGATGATAGCATCCCAAGCTTGAACCCTCATTCATCTTAATACAATCCTGTTCATAGCACTACGACTTCATAGTGGTTCAATGCATAAATGCTGAAATGAAGGAGTGCTTAGTATAAAATTGCATAGAATTAAATTTACTCCTAAAATAATAGCAATGTATTTGAGTATGTATGCTTGGGTGTACATGTGTTTGTAGTTATGTGCATGTATGGGCATGTGTGTGGTGAGAGACAGAGAGAGATTGAGAATGGATGCATGTATAAATGAAATAAATGACAAAAAAGACACAAGAGACAGAAGAGGGGTATTAAGATTAGTCTGTTATTGTAAGGTAGTCATGCTACCTGTGAAATGGTATTTGAAAATGAACTTGGATTTGTTGTAAATACATTGTAAACTCTAAGACAACCACTAAGAATCAGTGTAACTAATATGCAAAAAGGGAAAGAGTCTTATAAAATGCCCATTTAAAACTGCAAGCTGCGCATGGTAACACACTCCTGTAATCCCAGCACTCTGGGAGGCTAAGGAAGAAGTATTGCAAGTTCAAGTGCAGAATGGGCAATTTAGCAAGACCCAGTCTCAAAATATACAATTTAAAAATGGCTGGAGATTCATTCCCAAGTATTGTGGGGATGGGGGGGTTCATACAAAAGGCAGAAAATAGAAGAGAACATAAAAGTAGAAACAAAAAATAAGAACAAAGATAGAAAACACAAATAAATATGTTAGCTATTAATATGACTATATCAATAATCACTTTGAATATCAGAATCTAAACATACCGTTGGAAAGGCAATTGTCTAAGTGAATCAAAAGACAAGGTCACACACTGTATTGTCTAGAAGAAACCTATTGTAGATATAAAGACACAGATAGGTCAATAGTGAAAGGTCAAGAATGATATATATAATGCTAACACTAATCAAAATAAAGAGAATGTATCTTAATTTTGGATAGCCAATTTCAGTTCAAGGAAATGTATCAGAAGTAAAGAAGGGGATTACATAATAACAAGAACATCAGTTCTCCAAAAATACAGAGTTGTCCTTAAAAACAAAGCATCAAAATATAATGAAGTAAAAAGTTACAGAACTGTAAGAAACATAGATTAATTCACTATCAGAGTTGAAGACTTAGGCACCATCAGGCAGAAAACCAGTAAGAACATAATTAAACTCAACAATGAAATCAGTCAATTGAACTTACTTGACATATATGGACCACAAAAGTAGGATACAGTAGGCCCTTGGTATCCAGGACTCCTCATGGCTACAAAACTTTGCAGATGTGCAAGCTTCTTATATAAAATGATCTAGCACATAACCTACAAAATCCTCTCATATGCTTTAAATCACCTAAATTTACTTATAACATCTAATGCAAGGTAAATACTATGGGATTAGTTATGACTGTCCTGTCTAGAGAATAGTTACATGAAAAAAGTTGATATATATTCAGTAAAAATGCAATTTCTTTTTAATATTTTTCAATTCATGATTGGTTGAATCTATGAATAAAGACTTGGGAGGCCGAGGCAAGAGGATTACTGTGAGTTCAAGACCAATCTGGGCTACAAAGTGAATTCAAGGCCACCCTAAGCTGCATACCAAAACCCTGTCTTGAAAAAATTGAATTAAATTAAATTAAAATTTTAAAAAAGAATAGAAATCATACAATATCTGCTCTCAGATCACAACTGAGTTAAACTGGAAATAACAGTAGGATAACTGGAAAATGCAAAAATAGATGGATGATAAGAAATACACTGATTAATAACAAGTGGGTCAAATAAGAAATTTCAAGGTAAATATTAAAATATTCTAACTAAATGAAAATGAAAGCAGAACTTATAAAAATTTGGGAGATGCACTAAAAACCATCTTAGAGGAAAATGTATAACATAAAATGCCTGTGTTAGGCTAGAAGAAATATAAATATCAATAGTCTAAGCTTCTTGCTTAAGAACTAGAAGAGTGAATTAAATTCATATTAAGCAAAGAAAAAGTAACAAAACTTACAGTATAAATCAATAAAACTGAAAATGAGAAATCAAGACAGAAAAATGAATGAAACCAAAAGCTAGATCTTTGAATACATTGATAATATTGACAAATCACTAACCAGAGTAACTAAGATTAAAAAAAAAAAGAACACCAATTACTGACATCAGAAATGAAAGAGGAGACATCACTACAGTTCCCATGGATAGGAAAATGTGAAAGAATTCTATGAAAAATTTTTACCCACAAATTTGATAATCTATATGAAAATGACTAGTTCTTTGAAAGAAATAATCTGCTAAAACATATACAAGAAGGAGACATTCTAAACAGACCTGTATATTCTAAACTAACTGAATCAATAATTACATTCCAAGCCAGGGAGAACCAGGTACAGGTGGGGAGTTCTACCAAACATGTAAGGAAGGGGTTAGGGATGTAGCTAACTAGTAGAGTGGATTTGATTCCCAGCACCACCAAAAGGAAAAAACAAATCAAACATGTAAGGAGAAAATTATGTAATTCTCTACAATCTCTCCCAAAACATAGTGGCAAAGGCTATGTTTCTTTTTCATTTTATTAGTACACGTTTTTAGTATATGATGATGATTACATTCATCATGGGGAATTTGTACATCTACATGACACATCCTAGTTCTTTTTTCTTTCTTTTTTTTTTGTCCCATTAGCTTCCCCTCTCTTCAACCCTTTTTCCCCTCCCCATTTACAAAAGTTCTATTTCTGAGGTTTTTTTTCATTTTTTTCTTTAAATCCCTTTTCCCTTCCTTTCCTCTCTCCTCTTCCCATATCTTATTCCCCTTCCCATTTCAACAAGTTCTTCCTACTTCCTAATATCTACCTTACATTTTCCTCTTTATTTAGACTTTGGGTTTCTCAAACACAAGAGAAACAATATAGTATTTAATATTTTCAATTTTTTTTCAATTTTTTTATTTTATAGAGAATAAAATGAAATGAAACAGAACAAAGCAGATCAGAACAGAATAGTACAAATAACACAGGACTTCAAGATAAGACAACAGGAAATCAACAGTGGCTACCATAATGTCTCCTTTTTCCTTTGAAATAGTTGTCCATACCTTCACACAATAAATTCAAACAAAAAGAATAGTATTAAACTAATCAAAACAAAAGAATGAAAGCATTATGAGCCTTCAAAACCAGACAATAGGAAATCAACAATGGCTTTCATAATGTCTCTTGCTGTCTTCAAAATAGCTGTTCATACCCTCACATGGACTAGAACCAATCAAAGCAAAGAATAAAAGCATTGTAGGACTTCAAAACTAGATGACAGGAAGTCAGCAATGGCTACCATAATGTCTCATTTTCTTCAAAATAGCGGTTCATATCACACATAATAAAATAGGTTCTTGTAAACTCTTTAGGAGAAATTCTAAGCATGTATAATCTTGTACATCTATCCTTTCTGTATTATAGGGAAAAACAAAACAAAGCAAAAAAATACAAGAAAAACAGGAAACAAAAGAGAACGATAACAGAAAACTCAAACAATAACAATATAAGCTTTCAAAACAAGGTGGTAGAAACATAACCAATGTTGTTATTTTGCATAATTATTTTCAAGAGTTGCTCAGATTACCAGATATAGACATGCAAAATTGATCTAATCCTATGAATATTAACTGTTTTGTGTCAATAACTAATAGAGTTAGTAGTACAATCATCCAGCTATCTTAAGTGTATATACACAAATTTGTATCTTTTTTTCTTTTCCCTTCCTTTTCTCCTTTTCCCTGAGTTATTTTTCCCCCTTCGAGCAGTTTCTTACCCTTTCACAATGTTTATTGAAGACTTTGCATCTTATTTACTCTTTCAGTTTCTTACAGTAGGGAGACAATATGGTATTTACACATGTGAGTTTGACTTATTTCACTTATGAGTATGGTCTCAAGTAGCATCCGTTTACCTATAAAAGCCTCAGTGTGATCCTTCTTTATAGCTGAGTTATACTCCATTGTATAAAAATACCACATCTTTTTATCCATTCCTCATTTGATGGGCATTTGGGTTGTTTCCAAGATTTGGCTATTATAAATTGTGCTGCTATAAACATGGTTGCATATATATCACTGCAGTACGATGTTTTCAATTCTTCTGGGAATATGCCCAGAAGCAGAATAGCTGGGTCAAAGGGGTCCTCCAATCCCACTTTTTGAGGAACCTCCATACTGATTTCCACAGTAGTTGTACCAGTCTACACTCCTACTAACAGTGCAGAAGAGTTCCTTTTTCACCACAGCCTCTCCAGTATTTGTTATTGGTGGTTTTCTTGATCTTGGCCATTCTTTCTGGAAACAGATGGAATTTCAGTGTTGTTTTAATTTGCATTTCTCTAATGACCAATGATGCTGAACATTTTTTCATGTATTTATTTACCATTGGTATTTCTTCCTCTGAGAAGTGTGAATTCATCTCAGTTGCCCATTTTTGGACTGGGTCTTTGAATTTCAGGGGCCTGATTTTTTAAAATTCTTTATATATCCTATATAGAAGTCCTTTGTCTGAGAGACAGTTAGCTAAGAAATTTTATCCAATCCGTGGGTTTTGTCTTCACTCTTTTGGAGACATCTTTTGACATGCAAAACTTTTTAATAAGATGAGATCCTAGTTACTGATTCTGAGAAGAATTTCCCATGCAGTTTGATTCTTGTTCATGAATTCTCTGCCTACCCCTATGTCTTCACGGTTTCTACCTTCTTTGTCTTCCAGCAGATTTAGTGTTTCTGTTTTAATATTTAGATTTTTTATCCATTTTGACTTTATCTAAGTGCGTGGTGATAGACATGGATCTAATTATAGTTTACAGCATATGGAAAGCCAGTTTGTCCAGCACCACTTACTAAAGAGGCTGTCCTTCTTCCAGTGTGTATGTTTGGCCCCTTTGTCAAAGATAAGGTGATTGAGTATGTTTTTAATTGTGGTTGTATCTTCTATTCTGTTCCATTAATCTTCAAGTCTATTTTTATTACAGTACCATACTGATTTTATCACAGTAGCTTTGTGGTATAACTTCAAGTCAGGAATTGTGATACCTCCTGCTTTGCCTTTGTTGCCCAGAATTGCCTTTGCTATTCTAGGTCTCTTCTGGTTCCAGATGAATTTTAGGAATGATTTCTGTTGATCTGTGAGGTATGCTAATGGTATTTTGATTGGAATTAGATTAAATCTGCAAAACAATTTTGGGGGAATGGCCATTTTTCACAATGTTTGTCCTTTCTATCCATAAACAAGGAATGTCTTTCCATTTTCTGAGATCCTCTTCAATTTCTTTTTTCAGAGTAATGTAATTTTCAATGTACAGATATTTTACTTTCTTAGATTAATTCCTGAGTATTTTAATTTTGGGGGGTGCTATTGTGAAGGGTGTGGTTTCTCTTATTTCTCACTCAATGAGTTTGTTGTTTGTGTACAGGAATGCTATTGATTTATGAGTGTTTATTTTGTATCCAGCTACCTTACTGAATTTGGTTATTACATCTTTAAATCTTTCAATGAATTTTTGGTGGTCTTCTATGTAGAGTATCATGTCATCTGCAAATAATGATAATTTAACTTTTTCTTTTCCTATCCTTATTCCTTTTATTTCGCTCTCTTGTCTAATTGCTCTTGCTAATGTTTCCAGCACTACACTGAATAGGAGTGGTGATAGTGGCCAGCCTTGTCTTGTTCCTGACTTTAGAATGAAAGCTTTCAGTTTTTGACCATTTAATGTGATGCTGGCTATTGGTTTGTTATAAATGGCTTTTATCAGATTGAGGTAAAGACCATCTATTCTGATTTTCCGTAGTGTTATCATGAAGAGAGTTGGACTTTATCCAAAACTTTTTCTGCATCTATTGAAATGATCATGTGATTCTTATCTTTGATTCTATTGATATGGTGTATTATGTTTATTGATTTGCATATGTTGAACCATCCCTGCATTCTTGGGATGAATCCCACTTGGTCATGATGTGTAATTGTCTTGATGATTTGCTGCATTCTGTTTGCCAATATTTTATTGAGGATTTTTGCACCTTTGTTCATTAGGGAGATTAGCCTGTAGTTCTCTTTTTTGGTTGGGTCCTTCTCTGGTTTTGGTATTAGGATAATACTTGCTTCCAGGAATGAGTTAGGGAGAATTGCTTCCATTTCAATTTCATTGAAGACCTAGAGGAGTGTTGGCATTAAGTCTTCTTTGAATTTCTTGTAGAATTCAGCTGTGAATTCATGAGGACCTGGGCTTTTCTTTGTTGGTAAGGTTCTAATTACATTTTCAGTTTCACTAGCTGAAACTGGGTTATTCAGCAATTTTACATCTTCTTGATCCAGCTTTGGTAATTCATATGTTTCTAGGAATCTGCCCATTTCCTCTGTGTTATCGAACCTATGAGAGTAAACGTTTTTGAAGTAGGTACTAATGATCTTCTGTGTTTTCCCAGGGTCTGTAGTGATTTTGCCCTTTTCATTCCTTATTGCATGAATTTGGGTTTTTTTTTCCTTTTGTAAATAAGACTATCTAAGGGCTTATCAATTTTATTTATTCTTGCAAAGAACCAACTCTTTGATTCATTAATTCTATGTATTGTTTTCTTAGTCTCAATTGCATCAATTTCTGCTCTAATCTTAATAATTTCCTCCCTTCTTTTGGATTTGGGCTTGACTTGCTCTTCTTTTTCTAACTGTTTGAGGAATAGCATCAGGTTGTTTATTTGTGTTTGTTCTGTTTTCCTGATGTGGGAATTCGCCACAATAAATTTCCCTCTGAGGACTGCTTTCACTGTATCCCACGGGTTCCAGTAAGTTGTATTTGTAGTTTCATTTGCTTGTAGATATTATTTAATTTCTTCTTTAATTTCCTCTGTGACCCATTGATTGTTCAGGAGTGTATTATTTAATTTCCATGTGTTCATGAAGTTTTTGCAGTTTCTTTTGTCCTTAATTTCCAGTTTCACAACACTGTGATCAGATAATATGCATGGGATAATTTCAATTCTTTTTCATTTACTTATACATATTCTATGGGCTAGTATATGATCTATTTTAGAGAATGTCCCATGTGAGGCTGAGAAGAATGTATATTCTGATGTTTTTGGGTGGAACACTCTATACACATCTACTAAGTTCATTTGTTCACAGATTTGATTCAGTTCTTTTATTTCTTTGCTGATTTTCTGTCTAGTTGATCTGTCTCTTTGTGTTAATGGGATGTTAAGGTCTCCCATTATAATTGTGTTATTGCTTATATGATTTTTCATTTCTGTTAATATTTGTTTTATATAGCTGGGTGCTCCCATATTTGGTGCACATATATTTAAAATTGTTACCTCTTCCTCTTGAAGTTTACCCCTAACCAGTATGTAGTGACCTTCTTTATTTCTTTTGATCATTCTTGGTTTGAAGCTCACATTGTCTGCAAACAGAATAGCAACCCTTGCCTTTTTGGGGGCTTCTGTTGCATGGAGTATCGTTCTCCATCCTTTGACTTTCAGTCTATGAATTTCCTTTTGCGTTAGATGAGTTTCTTGTATACAGCATATGATTGAATGTTGTTTCTTGTTCCATTCTGCCACTCTGTTTCTTTTAATTGGTGAATTGAGGCCATTTACATTAATGGCTGTAAGTGATATATATTGACTTATTTTTGTCATGTCATCTTTCTGCTGTTGGTTCTTTACATTTCCCCTCTGTTTAATTGTTTGCCCTGCTTTGTGGTTTTATCCTGTTGGTGTTCTTGAAATTGTAGCTATTTTTATGTCTATCTAGAATATCTTTCAGTATTCCTTGCAGGGTTGGTTTGGTGGTCATGAAGTTCTTCAGCTGTTCTTTATCATGGAAGTATTTTATTTCTCCATCAATTTTGAAGACTAGTTTTGCAGGGTACATCAATCTGGGTTGGAAGTCATTTTTCTTTAGGATTTGAAATACTTCACTCCATGCTCTTCTTGGCTTCATTGTTTGTGTTGAGAAGTCTGCTGTGATTCTGATGGGCTTTCCTTTATAAGTGATTTGTTTCTTTTCTCTAACAGTTTTTAATATTCTGTTTTTATGTTGAATTTCTGGGATGATGAATATTATATGTCTGGGTGTAGTTTTATTTTGGTTATGGCTATTTGGAGTTCTGTACACTTCCCTTATCTGTATGTCAGTTTCCTTTCCCATGTTTGGAAAATTTTCTGTTATTACTTCTGTAAATAGTCTTTTTATATCATTTGTGTTCTCACCTTCTTTTTCGTTTACCCCATCAATCTTATATTGTTTTTCACTGCATTGTCTTGCAACTTTTGGTTATTTCCTGATTCCTTGTTATTTTTAAAAGATCTTTCCTTTCCTGTTCACTAGTTGCAATCTTGCCTTCGAGATCTAAATTTTCTATCTTCACATTCATTCAGGTGGTTTTGCCAGCTTTTGATGGAGCCTTTGATTTCCTGGATATCTCTTTGAATCTGTTTCATGCATTCTAATTCTTTCCTATGTTATTCATTCAAGGTTTCCATCATTTTGCAGTGCTCCTCTACTTTTTTAACTATGTCTTCAGATGTGTTCAGCATTTCTTTCATTATGTTTATCATTTCTTCTTTTACATGGAACCTTATTTCTGATCTAAGTTCCTTTACACCTTCATGGAATTGTTTCTTTACTACAGTTGCTATCTTTTCAGAAGTTTCAGGTATGTAGCTTACATTTTCTTCTATGTCCATGTCTCCTAGACTTCTTTGGGATGAGCTGGAGGTTTGAGATTGCATTTTGCTTTTTCACTTTGTCATTTTCCTGTATTCCTCTGGGGCAGACAAATGTACTCTCAATTGTTTCCGGGGTTGAGTGTGGCTGTTCGCACTGGAGAGAGTTTCTCCAGCTGAGTGGGGTTTGTTAGGCAGGCCTTACCTAGTCCCTAGCAGCACTCAGAAGTGCCCTGATTGCGGGGAGTACACTGGGCAGACCTTCAGCGAACCCCACATGGCAAACCGAAGCTCCCCAACTAGTTGAGGTGTCTGGGTGGGTCCTTACCAGGTTTTGAGTGGCATATCAAGGCTGAATGAGTAGGTGGAATGTGCTGTATAAGCCTTCATCTCTCACCAAGCAGCACACTGACACTCCCTGTCTGCTTGGGGTTGCTGGTTGGGACCCTACCAGGTTCTGTGCTATGTACCAAAGCTCTCCAGCTGTTTGGTGTCACCTGGTAGGGCTCTACCAGGTTCCAAGTGACTTACTGAGGCTGCATGACTATGTGGATTATGCTCTGCAGGCCTTCAGCTCGTGCCACATGGTGCACAGCTCAGCACACAGAGGTTCCCCTGCTATTTGGAGTTGCTGGGCAGGACCCGACCAGGACCTGAGCAACATTCTAAAGCTCTCTGGCTGTAGGGAGTAACCAGGTGGGGCCCTCCCAGTTTCTAAGTGTTCCAAGCAATGTAGCAAGGCTGTACAACTAGGTGGAATTTTCTGTGCAGGCCTTGAACTCACACCATATGGCGTGTAGCTGGGTGTGCAGAGGTTCCCTTGTTCTTTGGAGTTGCTGGGAGGGGCCCCTGTAATATTTAATCTTGTGTGTCTGATTTATTTCACTTAATATTATGGTCTTGAGGAGCACCCATTTACCTAAAAATGCCTCAAGCTTTTTTTTTTTTGTACCGGGGATCAAACTCACAATCTTGTGCTTGCAAGGCAGGCACTTGTGCTGCTGAGCTAAATCCTTGGATAAGTCTATCTTTCTTAGGGCAGAGTAATATTCCATTGCTTATAAACATTACACTTTCTTTATCTGTTCATTCTTGATGGGCATGGTTCCAAGATTTAGCTATTGTAAATTGTGCTGTTATAAACATAGGTATGTATGTATCACTGTGTTATGATGACTTTAACTCTTTCAAGAAGTTATTTCTAGGAAGGAAATATTTTTGAAAGTTAAAATGGAACTTTGAGAAATTGCCATAGTAATTGTACCAATTTACACTCCTACTAAAAATGGAGAAGGGTTCCTTTTCCCTGTAGCCTCACCAGCATTTGTTATTGGCTGATTTCTTAATGATAACCTTTCTTTCTGGAGTGAGATGGAATCTCAGTGTTATTTTAATTTGCATTTCTTGAGTGGCCAGGAATGTTGGTTCCATATGAATTTTAAGATTGTTTTCTCTAGTTCTGTGAGGAATGCTATTGTTATTTTGATTGAGGGTACATTAAATCTGCGAAACAGTTTTGTAAGTATGGCAATTTATAGTATATCAGTTCTGCCTCTCCAGGACCTGTCTAATTTCTTCTTTAATTTTCTTTGTGACCCATGGATTATTCAGGAGGGTATTATTTAATTTTCATATGTTTGCATAATTTCTGTGGTGTCTTTTGCCATTTATTTCTAGTTTCATTGTACTATCAATACAGTTAGAAATGGAGGATCTGAGTGAGCCATTCATTCATGTTCAGCTGTGGACACAGCACCACCCTGATGATCATCCATATTTAAGTTTAGGAGGTCATGATGTCCAAGGCAGCAGATCATTAATTTCAACACCAGTGAGAGAGGGGATGGCAGGTACCTGGAGTCAGAGGTGTCTGATCATAGTGAGAGGCACGTGAAGTGAGAGGTGTCCCACCCTTTAAATACTGGAATCCTGAATTGTATTGGTACTCAAAAGTGTTTGTCTTACTCCTCCCCCTAGGGCCCAGCACAAATGGAGCCTGTAAGCTGGCACACACACCATCAGCACTACCGCCAGCTCCTTTGGTAAGAACTTCTTCACCACCACCACCAGATTTGCCTATAGTTTCTCATCTTCCTTCTTTTTGCCCTTTGCCCTTCTGCCTATTCCTGCTGCCACCAACCCATGATCATCAATAAATGTAGCTATTTACTGTTTAATATGAGGTGCACACTTGGCAATTCTTTCCTTGCCATGCACAAGAACTTGGAGTATTTTTGGCCCATTCAACTATAACACTACGCTCTGATATTATGCATGGAATAATTTTGGTTCCTTTGAATCTACTAAAGCATGCTGTATAGGATAACTTGTGGTCTATTTTGAAGAAAGCGCTGCTGAGAAGAATGTGTATCCTGTCATTGTTGGGTGGATTGCTCTGTAGGTGTATCTATCACACCTAATTGTTCAAAGGTTTGATCCAACTCTGTTTATTTCTTTGTTGATTTTTTGGTCTAGTTGATCTGTCTGTTTTTGTCAGTGGGATATTGAGGTCCTGCAGTACAACTACAATGGTGCTTCTCTGAATTTTCATTACCATTACTGTTTGTTTTATGAACTTGAATGTGCCAGTATTTGGTGCATATATATTTGATTGTTACCTCTTCCTGTTGAATTTTTCCATTAACCAGTATGTAGTGACATTATTTGTCTCTTCTGATCAATTTTGGCTTGAAATCAACTTCGCAATCAGAATAGATACTCCTGCTTCTTTCTGGGTTCCTGCTGCATGGAGCATCCTTTGACTCAATCTATGAATTTCTTTTTGGGTTAAATGTGTTTTTTGTACACAGTATATTGTTGGGTCCTGTTTCCTGATCTATTCTGCTAATCCATTTCTTTTCTTTTGGCACATTGAGACCATTAACATTGATGCTTATAACTGATAGGTACTGACTTATCCTTGTCGTTGTATTATTTTCCTGCTGTTGGTTCCTTTACTTTTCCTATTTAACTGCTTTCTTCCCCTAGATGATTCATCTGTTGGAATTTTGGCATTGTTATCTTCATTGTCTCTTTTTATGATATCCTTGAGTATGTTTAGAGCGTTTGTTTGATGGTCATGAATTTCTGTAGGTGCTCTTTGTCATGGAAGTATCTTATTTCTCCATCAATTCTGAAAGATAATGCTGTGGTATATGTCAATCAGAGCTGAAAGGCTTTTAGGGCTTGCAACACTTCACTCCAAGCTCTCCTTGACTTTAGGGGTTTTGATGAGAAGTCTGCTGTAATTCCATTGGATTTTCTTTTCTAGGTGAAGTGTTTCTTTTTCTTTAACAGTTTTTAATATTCTGCTTTTGTGTTGTGTTTCTGAAATCTTGACTATTATATGCCTTAGTGTAGTTCTTTTCTGATCATGACAATTTGGGGTTCTATAGGCCTCATTTTCTGTATGACAATTTTTTTTCTAGGTATGGGAAATTTTTTACTATTACTTCTGTGAACATGTTTTATGCTATCTTCTGATTTTGTATTGATTCCAATAAATCTTAGTATTCTTTGCATTATGTAGCAGCTACTGGATCTATTTTTGATTTTCCAGGTATTTTCAAGGTATCTCTCCTTAGTTGTTTGATCACCAGCCCCAACCCTGTCTTCTAGGTCTTATACTCTTTCTTCACATTAGTCAATTCTGCTGCTTGCACTTTCAGTAGAGTCTTCTATCTCCTGGATTTCTGTTTGAAACTATTTTATGGACTCCAGTTCTTTTCTTTGTTGAGCATGAAGAAAAGTTAAGTGTATATCACTAAGTAAAAGAAATCAATCTCAATAGGCTACACACTATATGATTCCAAGTGTATGACATTCTGTAACAGGTAAAACTATGGAGAGAATAAAAAGCCCAGTGATTTCCAGTAACTCAAGGAGGGAGGGATGAATATGCAAAGCACAGGATATTTGATGGGAGAGTAAAAATACACTGCATGGTAGAGTAATGATGAATGTATATTATTATATATTTGTCTAGTCCCATAGAATATGCAACACCCAGAATGAATCCCAATATAAACTATGCATTTTGAATGATAATGATGTGTCAGTGTAGGTTCATCAACTGAAAAGATACATCACTTTGGCAAGGGATGTGGATAATGAAGAAGCTATGCATATGTATAGCAAGGGCTATATGAAATATCTGTTTAACGTTCCCCAACTTTGCTGTAAACCTAAAACTGCTTGAGAAAAATAAGCTCTTCAAATGCAACAAGACCATTAGATGAACCATTATAGGTAATGAGCTTTCTCCAATATGGCAAGATAAAATATCAACTCACAAAAATGAATAGTATTGTTCTTCACCTCCAATAGCCAACTTGGAAATATACTAGAAAATAAGACATTGTCAAGACAGTTACAAAACACTGTCATGTACCTAAGAATGTTCCTAATAAATAATGTAAAAGAAAAAAATGTAAATAGTTTTGGTTGATACCAAAGAAAATCTAAATAAATATTGAGATAAAACATGTTCATCAATGGATAGCTTAGTATTCTAAAGTCAATTGTTTCCTAATTAATCTGTAAATTGAATGTAATGCCTCAAATGATTCCAGTTGGATTGTTTGAGGATTCAAAATATATATCATGAAGTATCTACAAAAATATAAAAGTGCATGAGGTAGGAGAGCCAATTTTAGAAGAAAAAAAAGCAAAGAGGGGAGACATCCATACTCTTGGATATTAACACAATTCAAAATTACAGTAATAAAAATGTGGTCATGAGGCAGAAACATGCCGAGACAAAGGAAAAGAAAAGAGAACTTCGAGATAGACACATACAGTCCATCATTGTTGCTGGTGGATCCTGTATTTGTAAATTTACCTGATTGCTAAAATCTACTTGTAACACCAAAATCAATATTCACAGGATATTAACAGTCATTGTCAGACATGCACTGAATAGAAAAAATTGGAATCATATATCATCCTAGCAGAGGCTGAATGCAACAACACAGCTTCCTTCAGCCTCAGTTGAAACTTAAGCTCATATACTGTAAAACAAACGTCATTTTCTCAGTCTATATAGTGCCATGTTTTTCACATGTACTTTTTATGATTTTTCTGTTTAAAATAACCCCATATGCTTCAGTGCTATCAAGCTGGCTAGTGTTCCTAAGCAAGAGAGCTGTGATGAGCCTTATGTACATTGCTAGATAAGCTGAGATTGGCATGAGTTACAATGAACTTGGGTGCCAGTTCAATGTTAATGAATCAATAATTCAGTGCATCCCAAGGACAGAAGGAGAAATTCGCCAATCTCTATGTATGATTGCTCTGGAAAATCCCAAAATTATATCCATAGTGCATGAGGAAGTGACAGAAAAAGTGGAAAGAAAGTAAGTTCGTGAATTTACATATGATGAGTGATACAAATACATAGCAGACCACATCATGGGGAAGGTGAAAGCCACAGAAATGTATGGTCACCACCAAGTTACTAAAGGTCAGGAAGATGTCACATGCTCTGGGCTGGTACTGTCAGCCTTACATGTTTCCAAAGCATGACAGATGTTAGTTGTGCAGGTTTTGGAGACAAGGAGACTCTAGAGAATTTTAAAAGTACCCTTTAAGTGTTATACAACAAAAGGGTTATGGTGAAGAGTAGCTTTTCAACACTAATAAGGCTACAAGAATAAACCAGACGCTGTATGGAATGCAGACTATTGAACACTGTGCAGCAGTAGAGATGACAAAACAGACCAGCATATGACATCAGGAGGAGAAGGAGGCCTTCAAAGCATAGTGCTGAATGAAAAACCAGGACAGAAGTGGAATCAGAAATACACAAAATACATGTTTTACAAAGATGCATATCTCTGCAGAGTGGCCCTAAACATCTGAAAGCATGGGTAGCATTGAAACCCCTTGGTTATTTCTCCTATAGTGTATGAAAGGCACAGGTTAATGTGATATTAATCAGAGAGGGCACATCACAGACACACTGCAGGGGGTGACAAGATGCTGCAGGAATGTGTTCCTTACAACACAGTGTTGAACTGTGAATTGTAAACAAGGGGCAACACATGGTGCAGCACATGTATTCTAATGGCATAGCTGTACCCATCCAATATGCACATTAACATGTTTCCAGACTTCATGGCCACACTATAAAATACATTATGGTATTCAACATATCTAAAATACATTAGGGTGCATGTCAACAAAGGCTACAGGATTGACAGCATTGTAGGTTAAGGAGGAAAAAGTAAAAAGAGGGATCTTTGCATGGACTGATAATAAAGGTGACTACTTAAACTGAAAAATGAGATCAATTTAAGTCTGTACTTCATTCTGAAGTCCAGTTGCAATCTTTTCTTATAAGATTTGCTTAAACTGGACTTGCTTAATCATTAAGAGACAGACTTTCTGTCCTATCTACTTTTTAAATGATTGCTACTGTAGATAATTTTTGCTAAAAGAAAATTGATTTCTCTTCATCTTTACTAAATAATTGTTGTTTGTAAAGATAACCAGGGCCTAGTATAAAAACCTAAAACTATAAACTTCCATTAAAAAAAACACAGTTACAGTATTTTATGGCCTTGGCATAGACCAAAATTTAAAAGCAGGACAACAACAAAAAATGGATAGATTGGACTTCACCAAAATTAAAACTTTTGCTCTTCAAAAAAACATCAGAAAGAAAACAAAAAGATAAGCCACAATGGAGAGAAAATATTTGCAAATCATATATCTGGTAAAGAATTTATAGAGGGATATATTAAAATATCAAAATCCACAAGACATCCCAATTTAAACAAAGTACAAGGTGTCAGTTTAAACAAATATCAAGGAAGATACATAGGTAGAAAATGAGCATATAAAAAATATTCTCAATGTCATTCATCAACAGCGAAATGCAAATTAAAGCCATGACCAAAGATGAGAAAATGAATTAGAACAGAGAGGGGAAATGTAATAACACCAAGTGCTGGTGAGGGTGGGGAGCAAGAAGGGAGCAACCAGAACTCTCACTGCTCTGAGTGCCAAGTGGTACAGACAAACTGGAAAATGTTTGGCTGTTTCTTATAAAGTTAAACATACACTCACCATAAAACCTAGTGATCTCCCTCCTAGGTATTTGCCCAAATGAAATGAAAACCTGTGTTCTCTCAAAAACCTGTATGCAACTGTTTCTAGCAGTTTTATTGATAACTGCTCCAAACTGGAGAAAACCCAAACATGCCTTAGTGGTGATTTACCCATGCAATGAGATACTAATTGACAAGAAAAAGGAACAATATAAATGAAGCAAAATTGAAAGAGGCCAGATTCAAAAGCTCACAACTTAATGTACATGACATTCTGAAAAGACAAACCTATAGAGGCAAAACTCAGAAACTGGTGGTGAGGAAAAGGGGCATTGGGAGATCTGAGGGGTAGGGAATTGGGGATGAAATGTTCAAATCTTGATTGAGATGGTGGTTACCCAACTGTATTCATTATGTCAAAACTCCCATAACCGTGCACTAAAAGGGTGCAGTTTACATATGCGACTATACCTTAGTAGGAGAGAAAATCAGGCTTGAATAGAGACCAAATTCTGAGGGCACAAGCATGTCTCCAGCATGTCTTCACTCCACGGCTGGTGTCTGTCTCTGCCCTAGCTGAGCTCAGTTCCTGGGGCATCCCCCAGGAGAGCTGTGAACACCTGGCTTCCCTCGTCCCTTATCTGCCTTTAACTCACTCCCTAAAAGGCACAGACACACCCTTCTCCTTATCCCTGTCCCTCTCTGCTACTGTGTTCTCTAAGTGTCCTCCAGGGACCCCCACCTCAGAGGTATTAGAGCTAGCTCCCCAGGAAAGCGTGCCTCCTGCCACCTCCCGGGTCAGTCAAGCTACCATGGACCAACTTGAGAGGTTGAATTACCACCAAGCGGAGCATGGATTCTACAGAAAACAACCAAATTAATAAAGAACATTCCCAGCACACCAGAGCCCTAAACTGAGGGATCTCTAAATCATCTCTTTGGAACATGGTAACCCTGGATGTTTGCAAACCAGGCCACAGGCATAGGAAGCTCTCAGGGATGTCATCCTGTCACCACTCTGCTGTCCCTGCAGAATGACCTTGGAAAGCTAAGCATCAGCAAATCCAGCAAAGGGAGGAAACAGCATCTTATTTCTGATCTTCCTTTGGCTTCTCTTGAGTATCCAGCATTCTAGGGTCTTCTCTAAACTCAGGGTTCCAGAACCTCATCTTGGAAAGTCTTATGCAAGCTCTTCTACACCAAGCTGCAAAGTCTTATAAGAGTGAAGTAAGAATCTCCTCTAGGCCCTGATCTTTATCAGGGAGAGAAACCACAAACCAAGATGAGCCTGTCATTTCATGATCTCAGAAGCATGGATTAGTCAGGGAGGAGTCTGACTAGATAGACAGGAGAGGTATCTTGTGCATCTGAAATCATTAAATCTTTTAGTTATTTCCACCTATGCATAAGGGAGTCTGCTTCCCTGACCTAACCTGAGCCACTGTACTCTGTGGAACTGGCCACAGCCTCTGCACCTTTCCTGAGGCCACTGGTGATAGCCAGGCTCCCAATACTGCTATCAAAACCCATTAACATGAGCTGAATGTCTGATTGGTGCATATTTTAAAAGGGTTTCCTTGATGGAATAACCCTAGGACAATACCTGAGCCTTCTAGACCACAGCATCTGGCTCAAAACAAAATCAAAACAAAACACTCTAACTTATCCTCAGTGGAGATAATAGTGCTTTGAAACCCTTGGCTTGGGGATAAAATGAAGGAGGCCTGCCATCTCCTCTCCTTTGTGGTTCAGAGCTCTGCAAAACCTGAGGCAATGCCATCACTGTTGTCCTTGGGATCAAAAGTTCAAAATGGCCACTGCCTGGCTTAAACTGAATAGGAGATCCTCCAGGCCTTCAGATGAAGCACAAGCCCTCAAACCATGGCTGAAGCTCCAACTAGCTCCCCTAGCTGGTCTTCCATGGATTCTGAAGCCAGAGGTCCCCTTGTTTGGCCTATGACACCCCCACCCCCACCACTACCACCACTTCCTCCTCTCCATCAAAGCCTCCTCATTCCTTGGTTGCTTCTCCCCCACCAGACCCAGCTTACTTAGCCACTGATACTGTGCCCTCTGGAAAGTTAACACACCCAGACTGTGCCTAATCCCTGTGTCTTCCACTGGGCGCCAGTTCCCAACAGTGTCAGGAAAGAGCACCACAAACCAGGGTCTTTCATCTGTGTCCAAAGATGAAAGGGCCTCTGTACTAAACAGATCTTTAAAAGTAAGCCAGACTCTCCTCTGTCTGCAGTGGTTTATGAGTTGCTGACTGGAAGGCAAAAGCATAGCTGAGATGACCCTTTAAAGTTAAACTAAATCTGTGTCAAAAGTAGCAGGTGATTAAAAAAATAAATTTAAATAAAAGTAGCAGGTGGCCCATCACGATCTAGCTTGGAGTAACAAGTAACTTTCCCTTGATCTTGGGTTTGTGAACACGCAAATAGAGTGTCCCAAGAAATGACCTTGTCCCCTTAGAAATTCTTCTAGCAGCCTGGTCCTGGGCACTTCATCCTCAGATTTTTAAAATGTGAGAGGCTGGAGCCGATGTCCTGCAGGTGGCAGCTTCATCGAGTCTCTGTGTGCAAGGGTTTCTGAGAACCTGGATCTCTGGGCCTTTGGGCAAGGCCAAAAGAACTGCTGGGGATGGAGTCATTACTGAGTTAGCAGCCACAGGCACTTCACTTGTGCTGCAGCAGATTTTCAGCTTGCTATGAATGACACATGACAAAGGAGGGCTTTAGATCATCTGTGCTTGAGCCCACTCTGCTTGGGACCTCCCTAGTGGACATTTAAGAGAAGACTTCAAGACGGACTCTCCAGTCAGGATGGGACTCAGGAGAACCAACCACTGTTGCCGCCAGCATTCCTGATTCCATTCTGGCCATAAAGCTGTGAGGCACCTGGTGCTCAAGAGACCCATCCACTAGAATGGCCAAGGCTGGCCCAAGAGTCAGTTGGTCCAGAGGCCAGGGCTGCCCAAGGAGCAGGAGGACAAGAAGGCTCTGGGGTCTGAAGCCTCAAAAAGCGTATGGAGTAGTGACACGTATGAACTTCAACAAGTCACTTAAGCCCTCAAAGCCTCAGCATCCTCATCTATGGTTCCAGGGGGGTGAATAATAATCTTTATGATGAAATGAGAAAATATAGATGAGAGTAACCATGCAGCATGACAGAAATGTAATCCACTTGCTGATGTCCTTTCCAGTCCTAAAGCATGTGTTTCTGTGAACTGAGTCTTGGAGGAACCAGTCACCTGGTGGCTTGGCAGAGAGGGAGTGGGCTGAGCCCACACTAGGGCAGCCTGGGGGAGAATGGAGCTGGGAGGGACAAGTCAACTTCCCAATACACAAGCCCATGGCAATGACAAGGGGCTAACATGGTCACATGGGCTACACACCAGGGAGAAATTGAAAACACACTGCAAAAGTGGTATGTATTGGTTGATCCTTGGTACCTAAGATATCTCTTCAGGAAGTTGAACTCTATCAGTCCTAGAATCTGAATCCACCATGGGTCACTGTTGCAATCAGCAGCAAGGCCAGAAACAGACACACCAAGGGTGACCTTGGTCACGACATTACAAAGGCCTCAGGAAGGCAGACCTCTGCTTTCTGACATGGCAGGGAAACACTGGATGCTCAGCTGTTTCATCTCAGGGCAAAACCATTGCAAAGAGAACCTTCCCAGGGCCCTGGCACTGCGGGAAGCAGTGAGTCATCACTGCAGTAGAGAGCTAGAGGCAGAGAAAGCAAGAAAGGGAGGCACTGGGAAGCCACAGCAATGGCCCAGCAGCGGGGGAGAGCACTGAGCTGTCCTACTGAGCTCAGCGAGGAGCCTGGTCCTGGCCCTTTAGGGACACTCAGTATCTATGATTACAACTCTCTCAGTCAGAACGGAAGCCAGAAGGCAAGTTTTGTCAGATGGAGGTGAGAGAGACTCTAGAGGGACTGAGTCTGAGGTCAGCGAGGGAAGGAGGCGAGGCAGGGACACTGCCTGCGTCTACACTCAGGCCTGCAGGAAGGGGTGATGAGGCTGTGAAAGTCCTCCGTGCACAGATGGAGAACTGTCCCTCTTGCTTTTAATTCTTAAGTGTCTCTGACCTCATAAATCTTTGGAAGAACTGACTCAGCTTGTCTAGGTTTTGACCCCTTGTGGTAAATGTCCTAAGTTTGGTTTGTGTCTCAAATTGTTATCTTGAAAAGAACTGGGAGATTATTGATTTTTGTTCTTGTCTTTGTTTGGGGACGTTTTTTGCCCACTCATTTTTTTGTTTTGTTTTGGTTTTATTTTTCACTTTTCCAGTCCCTGGGGACTTTCTGATTTCATAGAACTACTTGAGGACGGTGACTCAAAGGAGAACCTGCCTGCCTGGGAGTGTTGTCCATTTTTCTCCATCCTTGCCCTTCCAGGGCAAACGGAGAAAAATGAATGGCTGTGTCTGGTTTGTGTGTAGAGACTTCCAGGGACCCCAGAGGACTGGTGCTCCTCTGATCCTTCGGTTTCTCTTACTCAGTTTGTCTAGAAAAAGCTCTTTCCTGTCTATCTGTGGAATGATTATATAAATGTAACATTTCATCTACATTGGCTCCCAGAGGCCTTGGCATTAGATTGATTCTAATGCTGAAGGATCAAAACACAATCCATTTAGAGTACCAGGAACATCTCTAAAACGTCTTTCTTCCTATTCCAGCTGTACCATGATGACATTTACACAAAATTATATAAGATAATAACATTTTTTTTGAGAACCCTAATTCTCTGGCTCTGTGTCACAGAATGAAATTAGCTCAATTTAATTACAGATAACAAGCAGCCTTGCTCATTGCATTGGGGTACAGCAATCCCAAGCATCCTCTGAGGACCCCATCTCTACCCGCCCTCCCCCTCCAGGGAACTTCCTGCAGGGGTCACCACGCCTCCCTCAAGACCATCCTCAAAAGGAGGTGAGCTATGCTTCAGGCTTTCCCTACTGTTTGTTGATCTTGGTAACTGTTGCTAGGGTCAGTGAATTTAAATCATGACAGCAGAGAAGGCATGGCAGAAATAAAGTGCCCCAAAGAGTATCCAGGTTTTAGAGCTTGCAGCCCATTGCCTGAAAGCTCATGGGGCCTTCTGAGAGCACATCTATTCTGCTCCCTACCTCTTGTATGACCTCGATTTCCTTGTTCATCATGGCCCAGCCCTGGGAAATCACAGGGTGAACACTCAGCTAATGCCCAAGTCCTCCAAAAGCCTGCCCCAAAGCTGAGGTGCTGCCTGTGAGTCCCTCCTGTTTGAATTGTGCAACACCTGGACCCTTTAAAAGGGACTGGGAGTGTAGCACAGTGGCAAAATGCTTACCTAGCATGCTCTGGGTCCTGGGTCAGATCCCCGGCACCACAAAAACAATGACAAACACAATGCACTTGTGTGGCTGAGCACAATCATTCCTGGCCTGTGGCCCATAAGCCCATAGGCTCTGCGTTTGCCCAGTAATGTTCATCTAGTGCATTCTGCAAGCCAGGGCCTGCATGGGTGCTGGGGTTTGAGAAATAAAATACATCCCTGGCCCTCAGAGAGCTCACAGTCTGATAATCCAAAAGGACAAGACAGCTGTTGCTCCTGCTTAAGAATCCCTGGGAACTGTCCAAAAGGGACTGGTTTTCTTTATCTGAATTAGGAGATACCTCCAGATAGGAGAGCTTTCTGTTTGCTGAGAAACAGCCCTGACCACTCACCGTGAAGGGCCTGAGGCAGCACTTTATCAAGCAGGAAAAACCTACAACTTATATATGTGTATGTTTGTGCATCTGCTCCCTGGAACAGAGGAGAGGCTAATGGCGGTGAGGCGTCCCCACCCAGGGAAAGCCACTTGCTCCCATGGGGTCAGGTGTGAGGGGTTCTCTGGTTCTGCAGGTTGGGTCAGGCTCATCTCCACATCCAGCTTAAGCAAAACTGGGTATGCACAGCAACCCCAGCTCTGGGAAGTTAGGCATTGATGACAGGCAGGTAAGCCGAGCCCAGTGAGAGCGCGACCCCGTCCTCTATCTGCAGTGAGGCTGCAACTCTGGCTGCCCCTCATCCCACTCCTCTCCTGGTGCACCCCACTCTCTTCCCCCACTTACATCCTTCCACTGAGCACAGGGCTCATTCTGCTACCCACTAATCCTCATTACCCAGGCAGGGGGGCCTGTGTGGCAGGTGCTGTGATTTCACCTGCTTCTTAAGCTGTCATTCATTTATTTTTTAGGGTGTTTTCTTAGTCTCAGTTGCATTAATTTCTACTCTGATCTTTATAATTTCCTCCTTCATATGAGCTTTGGGCTTCACCTGTTCTTCTCTTCCTAAAAATTTGAGATTCGACATTAGGTTGTTTATTTGAGCTCATTGTTTTCCTGATGTGAGACTTCACCGCTGTTAATTTCCTTCGTAGGATGGCTTTCATTACACCCCATGAGTTCCAGTATGTTGTATCGGCTTTATCATTTAATTGTAGAAACTTTAATTTCTTCTGTAACGTTATCTGTGACCCACTGGTTGTTCAGGAGGGTGTTATCTAATTTCCATGTGTTTATGAAGTTTTGTGGTTTCTTTTTCCATTGATCTCCAATTTCATTGCACTGTGGTCTGATAGCATCCATGGATAATCTCAATTCCTTTACACTCACTTAAGCATGTTGTATGAGCGAATATGTGGTTCATTTTGGAGCACATCCCACATGCCGCTGCGAAGAATATGTATTCTGATGTTGTGGGGTGACGGCAGGAAGCAAATCTACTAAGTCCATTCATTCACAGGTTTGGTTCAGCTCTGATATTTCTTTGTCAGTTTTTGTTTGTGAGATCTGTGTATTTGTGACAGAGGGGTACTGAGATCCCCCATTACAACTGTGTTAGTGTTTACTGGATTTTTCATGTCTGTTAGTATTTGTTTTATATAGCTGGGTGCGCTGGTATTTGAGACACTAGCATTGTTTTCCTCTCTGAGAGCAGAGTACGAAGGCTTCCCCACTGTGCACCTAGGACAAGGTCCTGGGAACCTTGCCTCTCTCCTGCACCCAACCTCAGCTCTCTCCTTTGCAACACAGACAACCTTGTCTCCAAGGGCACCACCATCTGCCTTTGTGACTGGTGAGAGTGTTTGCAAAAAGTTAGCACTGTTACTGGCCCGGTCTAAACTGCACAGGCCTTTTTCTTTTTCTTTGCTGTCTTTCTTGTGCCCCTCTCCCCCCACCTCAGCTGTAGTAAGGATTGAACCACACTAAGTTACACCTCCAGCTCCTACTTATTTTGAGACAGGTTTTCACTAAGTCACTTAATTGCCCAAGTTGAGCCAAATTTGGAATCCTCCTGACTCAACCTCCTAGAGTACCAGGATTACAGGAATGTACCACCACATCAGGCATACATAAATCATAATTTAGTATCTTACAGAAAGAAATATTGCAGGTTATTTATTGCTACATTGTTTATCGTGTCAAAAAAAGAGAGGAAATAACATGCAGATACATTCAATTGTTCATGTGAAGAACAGAACAAACATATAGTCCATTCATAGTATGAAATATATATTATGAGATACTATGCAGTTATTAAAAAAGAACAGGTTAGAGCCACATGTAATTATACATAAAAAGTTCATTAGGTATTGCAAATAAGAAAATATTATGTATAGAATGATTTCATCCTTCATAAAAATAATTAAAAGTGGTCACAGAGACAGAGAACACTATAAATTGTTGAATGACCCTCCAAAAAGGCAGGAAGAAACACACACTGAATTGTCAGCATCGGTTCCCTCACAGGCACTGGGTTTTCTCATCTACCTTTGTACCGCTCAACGTGTTGTTAGCATGAATTTTGCAATTTAAAAACTAACACAGAATGAAAAAGCACATCAGAAGCTCAGCCCTCCTCAAGCAATAGAGCGTTCTGCTCGGGTCTGTGGCCACAACTGTCCCCTGCTCTGTGTGGCCAGGCCACTCCGCTGATCAATGGGGTGTGAGGGAAAGGATGTGAGCCACACCTGGGAGAAGATCCGTTAGAGGAAGGGGTGTTCGCTGCTTCCTGCTTCCTCCCCCAGCTCTGCAAATGCGACCTGATGGCTGTGGTAGTCGCAGCTCACCTGGCCCAGGAAGCCCAGTACTGTCTCCCAGAAAACCCCGGGGGCGGGGAGCCTGGTTTGGGGGTAACCACAAAGCCACCTTTCCACCCGAAGTATCTTCACCCGGACATTTACAGCAGAGTAAAAGAAACATCTATCTTGTTTAAGCAGTTGTTGTTTGAGGGTTCTACAAGTAAGCCCTAATAAAGAAACAAGAAAGCTGGATTCCTTCCTCCTCATCAGAGATTGTGCTGTGATGCTACTCCCGAGGACAGGTGGGAGTAAAGCCGGGAACTTGAAATCCTGGAGGGGCACAGTGCATATTCCACAACGAAGAGAGAGGCCTGAAGCCCAGAGCTTCTAAGAGGCCCACTAAGAAGCACAGAGCTAGGGCATGGCCATCACAGCTGAGGACGCAGCACAGGACCTCTGCAACAGCGCGGTCCGGGGCTGCACTGCACCGTTCTCAGCATCAGCGCCTGCCCGCAGCAGAGGGCCGGTGTGTGCAGGGGTGTGGGCCCAGGAAGGTCTCCGCCTGAGAACAGTCCGGGGCCTTGACTGCCTCGCTGTCTGCACAGGGTGTGTGTAAATTGCCTCATCGGCCAGTTCAAGGCCTGTGGCCCTCTCCATGGCCTTGCACTCTTTCTTCTCTGGACCAGAGCTGAGCTTTTACAAGCAGTTCAGTACCTTAACCTCTGAGCTCGGTTTTTCTAGAAGGAAAGGCTGCCTGGGGTTTTTGGCCGAGATGGAGTTTCAACTCCTTGTGTTAACCCCTGCGCTGGTCAGCTTTCATTCACTCAGAGCGGGAAATCTGAAAAAGACCATTTAATGGAGGAAAGATTTAGTCCCATGACTTCACAAGTTTCATTCTGTGGTCTCTGGCTCCATTGTTTCTGAGCCTGTGGGGAGGTGGAGTTATCATGCTAGAAGGGCGTGGTGGGGCAAAGCTGCTTACTTCATGGTGACTGGGAAGAGCCAAGCAAGGAAGGGGCTGGGAAGAAGATATCATCCTCATGACCATAACTCACCACGCTCTCCCTCCAACTCAGTCCCACTTCCTAAGTTTCCATCACCTCCCAATAATGCTATCAAATTATGAACCGATTGATGGATTAATTCACTGATGAAGTTAGAACCCTGGTGACCCAGTCACCCTTCCGAGTCCCACTTCTAACCACAGGAGACTCTGGGGGACATGTTAGAACCAAACCATTGCACACCCCCAGGCTGCTGTTTAACCTTGTTATCTCTAAGGTCAGGCCCCTCCTTCAGGGAAAGCCCTCGCTTTCAGTAGACTTGGATACGGGAGGGAAAAGTTGCTCCCTCCTCAAGAGCAACAGATTGGGGAGCCCTCTATTATCACTATAGTTCCCTGAGTAACAGTGAAATGAAAAGGAAGTGTTACCAAAGTCAGACAAACAAACTTACCCTACACCTCCTTGCCCTACCTCATAACTCCAATTGCCAACATTTTCTGAGTTGGATTTTGAGACAAGCTTCCAAATTTTTTGTAAAGACTCTGATTGAATCAGTGCAGTTTAGTCCCCACCCTAGGGTCCTCATGCAGCTGTTCTTCAAGGGCTTTGCAAGGAAAGAAAAAAAAATGTCAAATATCACCAAGGCAGGCAGCTCAGGGGAGCTGGTGGAGAAGGGGGATCCATTCCGCTCCATTACTGATGAAAACCAAGGAGGTGAAAAGTCACAAATGTGCCCTTCCTTTTTCTGTGTCCATTGGCAGCTCCATGTGGAAGAGACAGACAGCAAAGTGGGATTCAGCCTCCCACTGATGTTTGTGACTGTTTAGACAGGGGGTATCTGCTTCACAATTGCACCATATCTTCTCTCACACAAGCAAAAAACATTAGTATATAATGAAGATTTTGATAATGTTTAGTCTATTTTTTTCCTTTTGGTGATACTATGGATCGAACCCAGAGCTGTATCCCAAGTCCTTTATATTTATTTTGAGACAAGGACTTGCTGAGTTTGCCAAGTGGCACTCAAATCTGGGATCCTCCTGCCTCAACCTCCCTCCATACTCCCTCAATGCCTCCACACTTGACTTGGTCTACTTTTTTAAAAGTTGAAATCTTAGTACTTTCATAGGTCCTCCCCTGTACAGTGGGGCTGGGATTTGGTAGCTGTTGCTGAGAGAAAACCTTGTTTGCATCCTTGTCCTGGCCCTACACGAGTGGCAGCTGTCACTCAGTGGAACAGACATGATTTTGTGATCCTTAGTCAACATTATGCCTTCCTGCTTCTCTCGCTCTACGTGTTGCTAGGCATAGGGTTGTGTGTCTATAAGTCCAGCATTTGGGAGGAGGAGGCAAGGGGATCACTGTGAGTTTGAGGGCATCCTGGACTATATAGTGAGTTCAAGGCCAGACTGAACTACTTAGTGAGACCCTGTCTCAAAAAGACAAAAATAAATAAACAAATAAATAACAATAAAAGTAAAATTCTTCAAACTCTTCTTTGAATATCAATTATTAATATGATAATTACAAAATGTGCTTATCTAATCATAGTAGCAAGACTAAGAATTCATTAACCATTGAATCTTCTTCTCATGCTTCACAATATTAAAGAAATAGTTTACTTTGAAATATTTTGTATTTGAGTTCATCGCTAACTTGAGACTGGCTTCTTGTCCTCACCTGCCTTCTTCCCCAGGTAATCCATGTTCCTGGGATTTACACTGTAAGACGGGACCTTAACAGCATCACCTTTAGAGATCCCATGGGGAACCTAGGGCCCAGGTGTGTTTGTGAGTGTGACAAGAGGACTAAATCTGAACTTCATAATAAATCCTGTTCTGCGGGCAGCTGCCACCCCAAGCTCCTTACATTAGGACAGTCTCCCTGTCTCTGTCCACGCACTGGAATTTTAAATAAGTCAGTTGACAACAAGAAAATAAATGCCACACAGATATGGTCCATTGCAACCCAGCTACTCAGGAATCTGGGTTTCAAAGTCAAGGCTCAGTAGTTCAGTCCTGTCCCTTCAGGACACTCCATTCTCAGCTATGTGCTGAACCCAGTCTTGTTAGTGTTCCATGTTGCCTACTTTAATGACTTAAAATAAGATGGATTCATTGTCTCACAATTTCTGTGAGTCAGAGATCTGTGCTGTCTGTTCAGAGAATCACAAGGTTGCAACCAAGGGGTTCACTGAGCTACAGTCTCACCTGGAGGTTTGTCTGGGGAAGAATCTGCCTCCAGGCTCATTCAGGTAGTTGACAGAATTCATTTTCTCATGACTAGTGGCTCAGCTTTTTCCTGGCTGTTAGTCACCTGTGTGTCCCAGAGGTCCTCACAGTCTACTGATATATGGACTTCTCCAACATGCTGGTGTCTTTCATTAAGCTTTTAGTGAGCCTCATCTGTAGTGATTCCATTAGAAAGCTGGGACTTGAGTGCATTTACAGGTATGAAGGAAGGAGCAAGTCTGGACTTCATTGCTTCTCCATACCTGATGAAGAACAGGAGGTACAGAGTTACAAACACACCCTTCCCTTTTCTGTGACCACTGAAACCTTCATAGAGGGTGCTAGATAGTAAAGTGGGGCTACAGGGAACATTATATAATGTAACCTAATCATACAGTGATGTTTCATTGCCTTTGGCATAATCCATTGACTAGAGGAAAGCACAGGTTTCACTCGGCCCAAGGTGAAAGGAATACCCAAGGTCATGGACTCCAGCAATCAGGCATTATGGAGGTCATCCTAAAATCTTTCCAACACACAAGGTTTAGAATTTGTCTTTAAACCTGGGCATGGTGGCTCACACCTTTAATCCCAGCACTCGGGAGGTTGAGGTAGGTGGAGCGTTCTGAGTTCGAGGCTGGTTTGGGCTACAATGTGAGCAAGGCCAGCCTGAACTACATAATGTGACCCTGCTTAAAAAAAGTAGGGCTGGGAGTTTAGCTCAGTGGCTTAAGCGCCTGCCTGGCAGGCGTGAGGTTGTGAATTTTGCCCAGTACCGGCAAAAAAAAAAAGAATTTGTCTTTAAAGTAGATCACGTTAGGAAAAAGAGAGTCCACTGAGGAGAAATATTACCCAATTAGAGCTCTCAGCAAAGTATTGGGTGGCTAAGCTTCGGAGTTTGCCTTTGCCCAGCTTTGCTCCAGGTCCCACAAGGCGGAGACCCTAAAATGTATGAAGGCTTTAGCCAAACCACAAAGACACAGAGAGACTATAATTTTGCTGATCAAAGTAAGAAATCACTTATCAATATTAGGAAGCTTTGAGAGAGCATTCTAAAAGAAATAGAGTCCAAGATTGTCCTGGGAGGCTAGATTATGATTAGAGTAGGCAAGGAGAGGGAAAGGAACATGGAGGTATCTACTGGAATTATCTGGCTGCAGTACTGGGTGGTGTTGGAAGAGTGAATTGAAATCAGATCATTGCCACCTTGTAGGCAATGAAGAACCATTGAAACATCAAAAGTAGGATAACAGTATCAAAGCCCTACTTCAGGACAATTACCCTGGTTATGTAGACAGAATTATTATTTTCTTATGAGTAAGTTTTGCCAGATATAGAATTCTCATTTGACAGGTTTTTTCCACCATTTAATAAATATCATCGAATCACATTTTGCCCTCCATGGTTTCTTATGAAAAATCAGTTGATAATCTGAGGATCCCATGTACATGACAAATTATTTTTCTCTTGCTACCTTTGAGATTGTCTTTGCCTTTTGATAACTGATCACAATGGGTTTTCACATAAGTCTCTTTGGGTTATCCTTCTTAAAATTCTTGGATTTGAAGATTCATGTCTTTGCTCAAGTTTGAAGTGTTTAGCCATTATTTTTCCAAATTATCCTTACTTTTACTCTTTTGCCTTGTAACTTTAATGCATAAATTGGTTCATTAAATGATGTTCCAGAAGTTTTCTATGCTCTGTTTATTTTCATATTTTGTCCTGTTTCTCAGACTCAACACTTTATCTTCTGGTTTACTGTTCTTTCTACAGCCTGCTCTACTCTCCTGCTGTACTCTTCTAGTGAATTTTTCATTTTAGTTGTTATACTTTTCAACTCCAGAATGTTTCTTTTTTTATTATTTGTTTCTTTGTTGATATTTTCATTTTGCTCATATTATTTTTCCTAATTTCATTTAGTTCTTTTCCTATGTTTTCTCTTAGCTCTTTAAGCATGTTAAGGTAATAGTTTTACAGTGCTTGTATGGGGATTCTGATGTCTGGGTTTCTTCAAGGACAGCTTCTGTCAGTTAATGTTCTTTAACAGAACCATGTGGTCCTGCTTATTTGAGTGCCTTCTGAGTGTTTAATTGGGCATTGACTATTTCAATGTAGTACTCTGAAAATAAATTTATTAAAATTTCCTTGTTTTCTTTTTTGCTCATCTTCTCTTTGTTGTTGTTGTTGAAGGTTGTAGTTGTACATTTGTTTTAAAATTTTTTCCAGACAATTTTTGCAAAGACTATGTATTTTCTTGCTATTCTTCGGCTTCCTGAATAACAAGAGGCAAAACAAACACACGGCATCCAAAATATGCAACCAAAATGAGAGACCATCTATCTCTCCTACCTTGTGCCGGTTAGCCCTGTGCTGGAGGCACACAAATACTTACACAGACTTTCTTTGCACCTAGTGCTCTGCCTGCAATGAAGGCTTAAAGTATTCTCAGAATTGTTCTAAACAAGAATCTTGCCTGGATGTGAGTTTCTAACTTTCCAGATATACATGATTAGCTTTAAATATCCTTATTTCCCAGAGTCTAACCTCAGATTCTCTTTCAAATCTTGGATGTTCTAATGTATGTCTCCCCCTAGAATCTCTTTCCCCTGATATTGCTGGCTTATGGATGCCCTGTAGCTTTTACCATTAATGTCTACTGATTTACCACCTACATTCTGAGTTATATGGAACAGAGATTAATGCTTTACATCAATTTTTCAGGTGACCCCAAGACATCTTATAACAGATATGCACAATGATTTCCAAGTAGAGATGTTCGACTTCCTTTGGGTAATGTGGGTACTTCGGAACTGTGCTGGTGTCTGCTCAAGACCAAAAATCACTACTATGAGGGACAGGGAGATGAAGCCAAGGTAAGTAAAGACCCCACAACTTTCCCTCCATTTGAAGGACAGCTTTTCATTGACTAAGCATTTGATTATTGCTCTAAACTTTTAACTGTTTCCCAGAGTTTCTACAAAGTTGGTTTATGACAGTTGCCAAGTTTATTTTTTGACTTTTTGAAATGGTATTTCCGAGAGAAGGGTTGAGAACTTAGAGATTTCTAGTCTGATACTTGCCAATGACATTCTCTGGACCTGAAAAGGAGAAAAAGTATCATACAAATGGAAAAAAATTTTAAAAACCCTAAATTCATTAGGTATTGAATTCAATGAATATTTACTGAAGCTGTAAGTGTGACTCCAAGGTAGATCACTTTCATAACATGTGTAAAGCCCTGGATTAAATCTCTAGAACCTCAAATCAATTGATCAATCAATCAATATTAATCATTTACTATATGCAAGGCACAGTTGCAGGTGGTGGAATCTAGAGAAGCAAGGAAAAAGGAGATGGTATATTTTTGCTCATTTGTTAGTTCATATAAAAACATCCACTGAGCTCTATCCATACCTCAGGCATTAGTAATACAGTGGTAAGTAAGTCCTTGTTACTATAAGGTTAAGATATTAAAGAGTAGAAATCAGATGTAATCCTGCACATTACTAAAGGAGAGAAAATGGAAGGATGCTTATCTTAAAATATATTGGAAATGAGAAGAAGGATGGGAAGGGAGAAAGGAGGAGGTAGAAACAGAAGTAGAGAAATAGCACTGTAGTGAGGAGACATGAGCAACTAAACAGACAAATATAATGTCATGTTATTAGTCAAATAATGGGAAATATATGACATTATGGAGTATAGATATTAAAATAAAGGTTTCTCATTGGCAGATGATACTTGGGCAGATAAAGTTCCTAGATGAGATGTGGTTATGCTGTCTCAGGCAGAGGAAAAATACATGCAAAGCCATAAACATGTGATTGAAAAATACAGTGTGTATTTAAATTTTAAAAATATATTACAGTAAAGACACATGGCCATTAATTCCTCCTCAAAATTTCCTCCCCTCACTTCAAACACATGCAGTACATCATTCTTGCCTTCTTTTTTTCATGTCTTTAGTCCTGCTGTTGTGGTTGCCCTGATGTCTTCAATTGAGTCAAAACATTTACCTTTCATAGTTATTTTGACTCTAGGGAAGAGCCAGAGGTCGCACAGTGCCAGACCTGGAGAGCAGGGTAGATGAGGACACGCCATAATATTTTCATGAGCCTAGATGGACTGGGCAACAGCATTCACTGGATTTCTGATCACACTTTGTAAAGCTGTTTAAGAGTCACGATATGGTTTAACATATTTAAGTACTTAAAGGAAACCCCCTTGCACCAGCCATGTGAGGCGGTGAGTGGTAAGAGGTGAGCCAAGAATGGTGAGTGAAACTATGGTCACGCAGATTCATTCAGGCCATTGAAAACAATCTGAAATCACCATATGAACCACTGAAGGGTGAATAAAGGAAGTGACATGAAAAGATCAGCATTTTAGAAAGAATACCTTGGCTGCCTTGTGGATAACAAGCCAGTAAGATAGCTGGGAGATGTTGCAGTAACATAGAAAACAGAGAGGATGATGTCAACTCAGATAGTGACCACAAAAATAGTAAACAGTAAATAAAACAATTTGGAGATTGACATATATGAGTCAGTGCCCTGCCCAGATCAATAAACAGGTCAACACACCCATCCACCAGCCACCAGAGGATGGTCCTTGGCCAATAGGAGCCAGGAACTGCCTTGGCAGAAGGCTATATCCTCACTCCACTCAAAAGCTGCAGCTAGTAACCAGTTGGCAAAAGGCTACAAAAGGCTGGCTCCTTTGCTACAAGCTGGGGCCAATGCTGTGATGTCTCCAAGCTGCTGGGAAATCAAACTGTGTTTGGATACTCACTGCGATCATCTCCCTCAAAGGTCCTTCCCCATCCTGCTTCTCCTGTTTCCTGTCTCTAAGAGTACTCCCTCAATAAATCACAAGCACCCCAATTCAGGTTCACACTCTGATTTTATGAAGCATGTACTAAAATAGTTGGTTTCAACAATACTCTCTAGAGCAAATTCTAGGGATAAGGTTCTGGAGCTGATCCCTGCCCAGCTAGCTGTAAATATGCACTTGCATTTTGGGTGGTGGATGCTACTTTCACTCAAAAACACTCTTACAAGCAGACTTGGAATAATGTTTGAACAAACATCTGGCCACTTTGTGTCCTATTCGTGCTGACACATGAAGGCAGCCATCACAGTCACCCTGCTGGTAAGTAGTGAATGGAGTCAAAATCTACAGGATATGAAGATTTTAAACCAAGGAGAATATTTAGTGTGGGAGGGAGGCTATTTAACAA
>RJWM01022796.1:0-32910 GCA_004363535.1 Dasyprocta punctata
TCAGACACGAATGGTCCACCCTCTACATAACGTCTTCACGTGTATTCTTCTGTATTTCCAGTTCACCAAACTTTGGCCTATTTTAAAGTGGAAGAAATGTTTTTATTTTTTTATAATAGAGTCACAATAAAAGGATGGAGAGGAAAATGTAATTTAACCTAAAACTGTTTTTATCCCTATGCTTAATTGTAAGTAACTCCGTCAAATGTGAAAGAATGCATTGGGACCAGGGATATGTCCATTTCTCTAATGCACCCACTACTGCTAGACAAAAGTATTTGCCACTGCAGACTCAGTGGCTTTATTAGGAAGAAAGGAAACATGCACTTGTATTATACATTAGGTTTAAGAGTTATCCTTGTCCAAATGCAGAATGAAGTTCTTTTTAAAATTCTTGTTATGATGAACTTTCCTGCTTCTTTATAAATGCATGTTGTTTGTTACTTATGTCCTTTTATTGTAAAAGGTTTAAAACTTGTCACAAATAGTAAATACAACTAAAAACCAAAGACTACCTATTTTAGCAAAGGCAGGCAAAGCAAAACAAAAAATGACACTCCCTAAGTAGAAAAGGAAATAAAAGGAGTCAATTCTGGAGCACCATTTAACCATAGCTCATTGTAAAACACATGACCTTCAATTCACAATTTTTTTTCTACTTTTAAATTTCTTGCCTTCATTTGTTTTCCTGGGGATTCTAATCATATATTATGTGTTGGAAATTGAATGTGAGGGTATTCTTAAATTTAACTGCTGGATTACTGTGAAAACTGCCAAAAATCCAATAATGATCATAAATATTATCAAACTCTGATGCTGTATGCTTGTAGAACCATACTATTTTAGAATTGCAACTGGCCTTGGAGATAATCTAGCTGTAATCTATCACTTCCCTTCTGAAAAATGAAAAATAAAAGATTGAGGCCCTCTAGAGAAATTTTTAGCCAAGCAACTTGCAAGTGGAAACATAAATTGAGCTATCTGATGACCTTAAGTGGTTCCCTGGGGCTCTTTTGACAGGATTTGCCTTCTCTAAAAAAGTACATGTGCATGAAAAGTCCTTGGTTTAAAACACAGTGAGTAGAACATGCATTTGTTGATAGGATTAATAAAAGAAAATGTTATCTCTGATGGAATGCCTGAAATGGTTGCCACAACAGGTATTTATATTGTGATAAGACCTTATAATTTCAAGCGTTTCTCAGAGAAAGGTAACACATAAAACTAACAGATAACATGGGAAAGCATTATTTTGGAACTTTATATGAATCCACATTAAGATATCTACAAAATGTTATTAATTCTCAACTAAATTTTTATCAGTCCAAGGCTAAATGAAAATGTAAATACATAGAAATAAAATGAAATTGTTTATAAATATTTATAATTTTCTTAGTTTCTCCATTATCTCTTTTCTCTGAGGTGAATTCTTTCCCTTTTTCTGATGTTAGAATATTTATTGTCTTGTGAAAATATTCTCTTACCTGGGAGCTATTTTTCTTTTGCCACCTTTTACTTGGAAAAAATTTACATTATATTTCACTGTTACATGAGACCAAAGTTTGGTCCTTCTTGACCTTCACACATTGGATGGCTTTTGATGTGTCAAAGAAAGGTGCTAATGAATGAGCAAGAAGGCCCTGTACCTGCTGCTGAGGTTGACAGTGAATGTGATTTAGCTGTAGAGAAAAGTAGTGGATCATTATAAGCTGCCTCCCTTAGTGATAAAACCTTGGCTCCTGACTGTCCAACCCACATTATGTCCCGAAGTATTCCTTTGCTGCCATGTCTTATGACATACTCTTTACATAGCATACCTTTTTTTTCTATTCTGTGTAGTGTAGGTAAATGTCCAGAGGATGAATCAATAGATGATTTTAGCCTTCCTATCTGAGACACCCAAGGCCAAATAATAAAAATAAGAAAATAAATAGGACTCATCAGTGGTGGGCGGAGTTATTAAAACTGTATTCGTTTGGGGAGGTATAGGAGTCACAGGAATTTCCCAAACTCCATTTGTACAAGTCAGCTCAATTATACTTCTAGTTCTCTGGTTTGTATGGTTCTAATATGCCTGCTAAAGACCTTTAGCATTTTACCCAAAGTCTCTTTCTCTGGTTGCATCTGTCGCATCCTTCAAAGGATAACATCAGAAAGTCCCCATATCTGAGCTGCAGATTGTGCCAAGGGTGTTGCCCAGCTCCATATTGCTGATCTTAATTCTGTCTCAGAGTTTTGCCCTGTTGCTACAAGTCACCAAAATGTCGATTTCCATTTTGTCTATGGAACATGCCCCATCCCTTCCTGACATTCTGAATTTCATGACCTTCCTCGGGCTACTGCTTTTGAAAATTGAACCTGAGGGTACTCTTCCTTATATTTCTTTTACTTAAACATGGTTTTGGGTTTTTCCATGTGTTTCTCAGACCACAGCCCAGTCAAAATCTCTCTTTTCAGTCCCACAGTTGCCTCCTCCCCAGCTGCTTAACTGCCTCACTAAGTAGTTGCTGGACTATTTTTTTCACCAGGAACCAGTACAACTCTGCCCTTAGGAACACAAAAACACAAGAACTCCTTGAAGTTTAGCCTAAATATTTGAGACCTAAACAGAAAGAGTTCCTTCCTAGTCTTTAATACCCACTAAAAATAATTTTTAAAAACTTTATTTGGAGTCCTATGGTCTTAGTCTTTTCAAGGTGACTGAGAAATTAAATGACCAGAGAAACTCCACTTTAGTGTATGTAGGTGTCATAGTTTCCACGGCTAAACCAAAGCTGTCACGTGAGTGTGTAACTCTCAAAAAGAGCATTCTAGGTCACTCTGAGATGCCACATGGCATGAAGAATATGGTCTAGTTAGATCTTGACCTCCTGAGAGGGGCTTAAATTGGGTTTTTTAGGTGTTTTCAAAATTTTTAACTTCACAGAAACCTTAAATTTTAAATTGATGTAGACATGAAATGAGCTTAGGATTTAGTGACAAGGTTATGGAGGAAGGGGTTCTCTGATTTGGGAAGGGACCAGAAGAATAGGTTTGTGATTTACTCTGCTGTCTAAAATTAAAGCATGGATTCCAGGCCTTCTGTTCCACCTTGACCAACCCGAACAAGGGGACTGCCTGTGAAGAGGCGTGTCTTGAGCATGACAACCCCTTTGGCTAGAACAACACCTGAGAAGAGATCAGCTACAAACCACCAGGAGACTGGACTGTCTCCATTAATGGAAATGAATGACTCAGTTTTTTTTTTTTTTTTTTTTGTGGCCCCGGGGATTGAACTCACAACCTCGCGACTGCCAGGGCAGGCGCTTAAGGCACTGAGGCAAACTCCCGGCCCGAATGACTCAGTTTTGAAGAGACAGAGGGAGGTGCATCCTAAATCCACCAGTTTATAAACTGAAAAAGGTACTTCTGTTGAAAGTGAGGTCATAAAATTACTATTACAAGGGCGAGCTCTTATTGTATGCACATTATTTGAGAATATTCATATCTTAGATTACATTGGTGTTGTCACTTGGATTTACAGGGGATTTCACCTGAAAGCAATGAATTGAGAAAATATATTCAGTAATTTTTGCATCATAAGAAGTTTAAGGGGCATACAGGGCAGAGAAAAGAGGCTCCAGAAGGTATAAGAAGGAGCTGAATGAGAACCAAAGATGTTAAGCAAAAACAAAATGATCGATGAACTTGAGAAAAAGTTAAACTTTGTGCTATTCCAAAACCAAAGCATATAGCTATTCCATAAGTGTACTATATATTTATAAATTTTAAATGATAGCCTGGCAGTATGGTGCGTGGCTGTAATCCCAGCATTTAGGAGGCTCAGGCAGGATAACTGTGAGTTTGAGACCAGCATGAAATACAAAATGAGTGGCACTTAAGCCACTGAACCAAACTCCTGACCCTAGTTTTATGAGTCAGGGTCGCACTATGTAGTTCAGGCCTGCCTTGAGTTCACATTGTAGCCCAAACCGGCCTCGAACTCACAATGTTTCTTCTATCTCAGCCTCCCGAGTGCTGGGATTAAAGGGGTGCATCACCATGCCTGGCGAGACTCTGTTTTAAAACACAACAAACAAAACAAAACAAAAAAATAAAACAAAACCCTAAAAAGCACTTAAGATGATGATGGTAATATTTTCTTCCCTGGTTTTAGAATAGACTGAAAGGGCTTTTCTTTTCTCCTGGCATTATGATTTTCCCCTGGGGCCTTGTGAATGCCCCAGCACTGCCTGTGCTAAACAAAGGGTTAGTCTTTTATCCTCTAAAAATACTGTCTAGTTAGACTTCCTATAAAAATACTGTCTAGCTGAACTTTTTTAGATATCCATTTTTTTTATCCCCACAGGATATACTAATTTATACTTGCAAAAATTATTTTCTAAATGTTGAAATATGTAAATGAATGAATAGCAGTTCTACTCACCTTGCCAGCCAATTGATAATTTGATTACCTGCTTTCAAGTGACAGATCCTGCCTGCATGCTGTAGGGATAATCTTTGCAAATGCTATTTTGAGGCCCAGGTTGAGATAGAGGCTGACAAGCTGCAACTCCAAAGGCAACATTAATGTTAATATACTGTCAGCAACATAATTCAATTGGCATATTTCTAAGCAAACACAGGATCTGTTCTGATATTTCGTCTTTTTAAAAAATTGAAGACTAAGTCCATTGCACAGAGTTATTCCATTTCAAAATACATGAAAATGCAAATTTCAGTGTCTTCAAGGAGTCTATAAGAACTAGTTCTTAGATTCAGATAGTCTGAAGTATTAATTTCAAGTTTGCTAGTAAGCACTAGTTGTAAATTGTGGGAAACTTGCTTTAAATCTCAGTTGTTTCAGCGTATGTGAAAATGATATGAATGATCTATTTAGAGTTATTGAGGAATAAAAGTAGTATTGTGGTGTGATAAAAAAGAAAGGTGAATATTGTTGCTGAATGCCATCTAATAGATGGGCAGCTCATGAAAATAATATATGTCGTGTCCTCATCCACCTTATTCACCAGTTCTGGCACCATGTGACTTCTGGCTCTTTCCAAAAGTCACAATGACCAGGAAAGGAAAATGTTTTGAATTAATTAAGGACGTCTACACAGTTATTACATTGCAGCTAGAAACACTCACAAGAGGACTTCCAGGACTGCCTCAGAGACTGACAAGAAGGGTGGGGTAAGTAAGGGGGAATATTTTGAAAGAGATCAAAAGTAATGCACCTTTTATTATACTGAAAGTTTTAAAATTTAAACATTCATCATATTTTTCAATCATATCTCATGTGTTAGTGCCTGCATGTATTACATATGCAAGTCTGTAATAGAGTAAACCTATGTCTATATAATATTCATTATGTATAGTATATATGTGAAAAGTACATACATATAACACATTAAACGGTAATCTAAAAAATGAAATGGTAAAAAATAACTGGACTGCAGGGGACCACCTGGAGGACACTCCTTGAAAGAAGAGCAATTATCTCCATTTTGGCTAAACCTGTCCCTATTTCCATGTATTGATAGGTACAGAGCTGGCAAGGACTTTTCCTCATTGCCTCGATCAGCTTTAAGCAATGCAAGTCAGTCTACCTGAGGCGCTGATACAGAGTCTGTGAAGCAAGTTGCCCTACCCTGTGGCTCCCAAAAAGCCAACTGAGCCAGGCAGGAAGGAGAGCAATGCTCCACAACGTCAGCTGGGATCTAGCCTCAAGATAAGAGACTATGACTTCTCAAGGCATAAAACATTAGATCATCGCAGTTGAAGCACTGACCCCAAAGCATTAGTTACTGCCTCAATTGTGCTATGTGGATTACTATTTCTCCATGCTCTTCTCTCTGCATATTACAGAGGCCATCTACCTAGCCCAGCTCATGGCATCACGTACTTCCCACCACTCTCACAGTCGCTCATCCCCAAGATACTCCCCTCTTCACGAATTAAAAAAAACCTAGGTTTGGCTCTGGGTTTGGTAGAGGCCTTGGTTCTAGTTAGTCATCACACTAGCTGGTCGTAGGACCTCCTTGGCTCCTCACAACTACAAATATGCCTTGGTGTCTCTATTTTCTCCATGGGTTCCACTGGAAATGGTAAATTGGAATTAACTGACTGGAATTTCATTAACTTTTCCATGGAATTCCAAATATAAATTGCCTAGATGGAAACAAGGACCAGAAAGGGCTCTCTGTGGTGGAGATTCAAAGGAGGAAAAATAATGAGATGCAAGATTATAAATATTTAGAAAATCTTCATAGACTAATTGGAGGCTTTGCTGAGACCTAAAGAAAAAGAAAATAGGAGAAATAAATAAAACAAATATTTAGAGATAGATTGAATATTGAGAATAACCACAGGAACTGAATTTGGAGGCTTTACACTTAATAAGATAGATGGCATTTTCTCTCGCTTAAAACAAGGACACAGGGCTAAAGGTGCAAGTCTGTGGAAGGCCATTTCCCTAATGGGTGCGAGGCACTGGGTTTCATCCCCAGTAACGCAACACCAACCAACCAAACCAGAAACCTACACCACACACACTGGCATAATCTGACTACTAACAGACTTTTCAAAGTTAAACCTATCTCAGTGTAATATATAGGCACAGTAGAATATTATTCAGCCATTAAAAATAATAAATTCCTGTCATTTGTGGCACAATGGATAAGCCAGAAGATATCACTTTAAGTGAAATAAACCAGGAATAGAAAGACAAATACCACATGTTTATACCTCTATGTAGAATTTCAAAATGTTGATCTCGTAGAAATAGAGTAGAACCAGAGGGTAGTGAGAGTAGAAGAAGGCAAGTATAGATAATGGTTGGGTTTAACAACAAAAACAAACATACACAAGAGGATTAAGTTTTAATGTTATGTAGCAGAGTAGCATGACTATAGTTAAAAGTAATTTGTTGCATATTTCAAGACAGCTAGGAAAAAAGGATTTTGACTATTCTCCAGTTAAAGAAAAAATAAATGTTGGAAGTGATATATATATACATATATATATGTATATTCCATTTGATCTGTGTACATTGTATACATGTGTTATATTGGTGCATTTTATATAGTGCACTCTATAAATAGGCGCACTGATTGTGTGTATTGACACATAACTGAAAGACTAAAACTTTCTCAATTTTATTGGTTAAACATTTAAAAGATACATAATTATTATGCAATGGAATTGTTTTCTGCTCCAACTATTAAGTCCACAGATAAAGGAAAATATAAAAAAAGATGTGCTTCAACTCTGCTTTTTTTTAAAGAACAAATTTAATGAAGAAGTTAGTAATTTATAAATGCATCTGTTTTGCATTTAATTAATGACCTCAAAGATACTTTTATACTATATTCTGATTTTTGTCATTGAATTTGAGATATTAAAATGGATTTTGAAATGAGTCTTTATGTTTCATCACAGTTTTTGCTAAAATATGAGAATATATGAAAGGTGTTGATTTATGAATGGACTCCTGTTTGGATGCTGTTCATATAACTGCTTTCCTCAGGAGAAATGATATCCTTAAACTTGATTTTGACTTTGCTATATGATGGAATCATCTTGAATATTTTATCAGTTATTTTCAATGTGTTGTGAAAGACCACGTCTTCCATACTATTTTTAAGAGATAAAAATTAGGAAATGCATGCTCATCCAGGTTGACTATCTGATTTAAATGTTTGATGTTCCTGTTAAAACTCTCTACTAATATGAGTTTGAGGGCAGAAATAGAACACAGGGTTAATTTACAGAAAGTGATATTATAATTGTTCTATTTCAAAGTGAACAGCAAATCTTTAGCTCTTATACACTTTTATGAAGTTAGCTTTAACTTTGGACTCATTCACTCAAAATTCCCAGAGCTGAATCTCTAGATGACAGATTACTTTACTATTTTTCACTGACTTTCGAACTTTCTCATTGTTATTTAATCAGTCCAATTAATTTATCTAAGAGTGAATTTGTATTTTCCTCCTTTCAAAACAACTACAACAACAACCCAAAGACAAAACAACAGCAAAACAAAATGTAACAACAGAGAATCAACTCTCTATCGTAGTCACATTGTCAAAAGACACATTATTTTTGCAGGCTAGAAAATTTAAATACCTCCCTGCTATTTCTCTCTGCTATGTAGTCCTTTGAAGTGTCTTTCAGATTTAGCTAATCCTTCTGACACCATTAAACCTCCCCTGTCTTCAATCCATTAGATGGTAAGGTGACTCCTTCGAATGCACACTCCAGCTTGCCTTGCTTCAGAGTTCAGTAACTCTCTGCTACTTAATTCATAGATCACAATCCTCTGTCTGATTTTCAAGGTCATCCTTGCTCCCACCCTATACACCAACTCACCTCACCCTGAGCCCGGGCCTACCGTGCTCTCACACATGAATGCCCACCTGCCTGTCCACCCCAAGCCATTCCACTCCGTTTCTCTGCAGACGCTGCTCTGAGGGTCCTTCTGCTTCACTGCCTCACACTGCTGACAGACTGGAAGGAGCCGCTTTCACCTCCTGCTGGATAAATATCATGATTTTGCATCAAGTTCAAATATTGAGCTAGTTCACCTTATTTGTTGCAGCCTCCTCAACTTTTACCTTGACTTTTCCTTGTTTTGAAATCAATTTGCAAGCAAAGACAGAGCACCACAAACTAGTACTTAATTGTATTCTGATTATTTTATGAACACTATTGAGTTCTGAGATTTATTTTCAACCATAACACTGTGTACATAGTATTTATTTTGGAGTAGTTAATTTATTATGGTTCTCTTTAAAACTTTAAATATATTTGCGTTATTAACAATCCTAGTCTCATTTTTACATAATTTGCATAAAATAGATGCCACTCTCAGGATCCTTTCACTTCACTGACTCACACTGCTGACAGTCAGTAAAGCATAAATTATTTAAAACTTAGAAGGCTAAATCAATCCTTTGAGATGCAAAGGTATCTTTCAACTTGAGTCTGAACATCACATTCTTTAAGAAAGATATACATGAGATATTCTGAAGAAAATGTTTTAAAGGATATATAATAAAAACCTACACTTTCACTGTCACACTATCCAAGTACATCAATGCTAAAGAGACAAGACAGATCTTAAATAGAAAAAAAACCCTGAAGGCAGCAGCTGCAGATGCTGAACAAAGAACAATGTAAAAACAGCATGAAAGGACTGTGGGCCCATATGCTGATCGTTTGAATTTCTCTATTACAGTAGAGAAATTCATAGCACAAATACTTATTGAAACCTTATATGAAAGGAATGCACTGTCTAGACAGTTGGGGGTTCAGAAAATCAGTTAAAATGCAACAATAGACACAGTGTATATTTATATATACAATATATGCATATAATAACTATATGGAAGATAATAAACATCAAAGACATAGTATGCAAATAAATCTAATAATCTAAAATTGGTATTCCTTAAAACCCATCATGAGTTGTGCTGAGTACATATTTCATCTCATGTAATCATCCCAGCAGTCCTAAAATGTAAATTCTTTTTCTCTTATTTAAGAGACAGAAAATCTAGCTGGCTTCCTCAGTTATAAATTAACACAATAAGTAATGGAAACCTGAATCAAGTTCAATTCTGACTGACTTGAAACCCCATCATATATGGTCTCCTGAAATATCAGTAAAGAAGGACATGCTGCGTCTTTCTGAAAAATGAGGAAGTTTCCCGAGGGAAGGGGCCCTTACCATGTGACTGGAGAGGTCAGGTGTATTTTGACGGATGAAAGCAGACATAGAGGAAGTGTTATCACAGTGTTAGGTCGAGGCTTCAGTTTGGAAGATACAGCACAGAAGTGGGATTAATGAAGTTTAATAGAGCAACAATGACAGATTTTTCATTGTTGTGGGTAGGGAATACATGTATGTAGGGGCAAGAGTTTAAATTGGTGGAAGATATGCAACTGAACAGCATATCTTTAGGCTTTATTGTGTGAATAGTGGCAAGCCACATGCATGTGTTAACCAGCAAAACATAATCAGAGTTATTTTTCAGGATGGTCACTGTATTGGCAGGTGGGAGGCTAGTTATGAGGAGGTCAATGAAAATGATATGAGGTATTTAGAATGAGATATGGTAGGATATTGAATTAAAGTTGCCCAAGGATGTATGGAGAGGAGAGAGAGATTTTCTGAGGTGGACTAATTAATATGTTATGGTGAGAGATGGAGAAGAGAGAGCTAGATCATCTAAGGTAGTACCACTCACAGGGTTAAGCAGCAGAGATTCTTTTCTGACTTTAACCTTTAGAAAGGACTGCTCCGAGCCTCTGCCGAGAGTGTAGAATCTGCAGAACTAAAGGAAACGCTGAGTGCTCACTTCTTGTTAGCTATGCTCTGAGTACTTGGGACCTCAGAGTTTCTGGTTTAACATCATCCAGATCTGTTGCTGAGGCCTAAGTATTTTCTTGCCAACTTCCCCCTCTTTGTAGCAAACAAGATGACGGTTTGTGTATCCTTTGGTTTAAGATATGAAGATGACCAGCTCTTTGGGCGTTAATGAGCAGAGACTCAACGTTAGGAACTTGAGTCCATACATATTAGAGAGTGTTCTTTTGGGTTACTACTTTGGGTATTTGGGGGAGATCATTAAACAATATGATGAATATAATACGAAAAGCAAATTTGAGGGAAAAGAGAGTAACTTGGCTTGAAATACCATGACATAGCCAATATTGCCCTTCAGGTAGTTGGAAATAAGAAATGGACTTCAGAAGTGGGTAGAAGACAGACATGGAGTTGTAAACACATAGAGGAGTGTAAAAGATGCACACAGTGAGGCAGATCGTTTACTTTATTTCTCAAGAAGATGAAGTAATAACGGGATCAAAAATGATCAAGATACTATTTATATATGTACCAGTTTCCCCAAACACCTGTGATTATTATGTATCACAAACATCCACTAATACAAAAAAGAGAGAAGATGATTAAGGATAAAAAAGAATCTTGGGGAGTGGTTATATTTCCTGGGTAATCAAAAAAAGTAAGAAAAATCTGAGTAGTGTAGAAAATTTGGATCAGTCTATCTTTGGGTAATACTGCCTCAGCAGACCATTTGATGTCATTTCCTTTCAAAGAGTGTGAAATACTAAGTTATGGGCTATTCCATAAAATTTACAACAGTTGTAATAAAAAAGGAGTAAGTGTTAACAGATGAGAGACTTCAATTTTTCTTAGTTCTGAAAAATACAGGAATACGAATATATGAGAATTTTTACTCATTTTAAATACATTTATGCGTATCTGTTAGAAAACAGAGGAAACTCTAACTATAGGATCCATAAAATGAAACTTAAAAAGTTGTAATTATTTGGTGTCTTTCTTGGTTCCATTGGGTGCAAAACAGAAAACAGATGTTCTCTCAAGAGACAGAATGATTAGGGTTTTGCCGATGGCCAATGACAGCAAATTAATTTCACTGTGTCTTCTTTTAAATATCCAGAAAGGTGGCTGGGGTCTCTTATCCTGTATAAACGTTTGAGATAGATTCTACTAACTGAGTGGTAAGAACCCATTGTGGTGACAGTTGATCATTATTGTGACTTCCAAAAGAAAATTTGGACACTTTGTTTCAATCAATACTAATGTTACAAACTATTTGAGTGACAAATTTCTCTAAAAATTTTTACTAGCTTTGTAAAAACAGCCTATGGATTAATTCAGAGTTTATTAAAAAGATTAAAAGTGCCCCTTAAATTTGGCTCAGATAGTCTCTGAAGCAGACTGGAAGATCCTGATAAGAGCATTGTCTTTGAATTATTAGTATTTAGCATATGGTTACACATAAAAGATTTTTTAACTGAGAGAAAGGATGAAAATTTCTGATTAAGAAATTTCCAAATGGACTGCAAAAATTATCACTTGCTTTCATACTGACCAAGTAGGCCTTAATAGTTCCAACTTGACTGAATTTTTTATGAACTTCTTACTGACTCTAGGCACTGATTTTCATCTCTTGAGCGTATTTGATGAATAGAAAAAAAGAACTAAAATCTTTGTAAGTATTTTCTTTGCCTCTTTAAAATCTAAATCTCTTCCTTTTGTTTGTTCCAGTGTGGTAGCCTATGCCTATAATTTTACAACTCTGGGAGGCTAAGGTAGGAAGATTTTAAAATGAAATCTAGTCAGAAATATTTATCAATTTAGCAAGACGCTCTCTCAAAATAAAGAAGGGTTGGGGACACAACTCTGTGTAAAGACCTTGAGTTCAATTCCCTGTACTGAAAAAATAAAATAAAAATTAAAAACGTCCTCTTGCTTGTTTTATATCCCAAGGTTTTCTTTTCTTTCCCAAGGACCTAAGGGTTAGTGATAGGGTTCGATTATAGTAGTTTTGTCTGTTTTCCTGTCTCTGTGGGAAGGTAGGACTCTAAACTCAGTGGATAACTTGCTCCTAGTTATAAAATAACCTCCTGCTTGACGATAGGAGAAACTTTACAGTTCTGTGTATAAAGCCAATTGTTAAACACTCATGACCTACATCTTTCTACCCACACTCAAAAACACCTCTATGCCCTTTGTTTCATTTGAGCTGTGTACACAGATATGGTCCATGTGGTCTCTTTTATTTATTAATATATTATCTGAACAAGATCAATATGAGTTTGCTCTTGCTGGTAACTGACTTTTCTTGAACAAGACAAATGAGGTCATTGGCAAGCTCAGTGACAACACGTTTCGTGAAGTGCATGAAAGTAGATAAATATGTTGAAGAGTAATTATGAACTAATTGATTTAGGATGATAAGTGAAGTTGTTAAAACTCTCTTTTAAATCCTGTTTTCATTACTTTAAAGTTTCAAATGCTAACACTTTAAAAATCATGCATATGTCAATTCTACAAAATTAAAGGTTTCATTGCAGGGACTATTATTATTTTTATATATCTCCAGCCCTCTAGTGAAATCTGTTGCACATATTGCATCCTCATTAATCTTTATTCAGTCAAATACTTGTGAAATAATAATGCGAGGTAAAATCATTATTACATTGTATTAGTCTGTTTTCTGTTGCCAATAGCTAATAGAACAGACTTCATAAGTTGTAAAGAAAAGGGGTTTATATAGGCCTACAGTTCTGGTCCAACTGAGGGGACACACCTAAAAATGGCCTTGCTGACAGAGACCCAAGGTGGGATAGCGCATCACATGTCAAGAAACACAGAGAATATATGTAAATGTGTCTCTTTTTGCCCCTCTCCCTCTTCTTATAAAGCCAACAGTGTTCAGGCACCGTGACTCCTCCCTGAAGACCTTATCTACATTTAAAACCTTAACAGTTTACCTGGAGGGTCACTCTGGCAGCCTGTTTGTTTATGTACTGACAGTCTTGAGCATTGCTCAGAAAAGTATCATTTCAGCCAATCAATTCTTATATTGAATAATTTTGATAAAATTATCACTTTTATACTTAATGTTATCTTACAAAAATTAACAAAAATGTAATTTTGAGTCATCTTGCTTTTCAACAATTGGACTGGTAAGTGATTGTTATGGCTTATATCTAGATGTCCTCCCCAGGCCTCATGTGGTCGTAAGTGGGAATTTTCTTTCTTTCTTTTTTTTTAATTAAATAATTTATTTATTTATTTTAAACAAAAGGAAAGTAAGAAACCAAAGCAAAATAATTTCACAACCAGCCAATAAGAGAGTAACAATCATCAGCACATTGAATATTATTATATTCACAGAAATTATTTAGGATGAAAAATATAGACATGAAACATTATCCAAAAAATTATTAGCACAAAACTTTTGCCTCAGTGAATCAAGAGAAACCAGCTGTATGACTATCTTTTATGTTATGATTGCTCTATTGTTTTCAAATAAACATGTCACATTAAAAATGAAATCTTAATATGACCCTGAAAAAACTACTTTTCACTCAAAATTCTTTTTCTTTAACTGTCTTAATTAATTTTCTATATACATAGGTTTTGTTTCAGTTCATCACACAAGTGCAACAATGTGACGGTTACATATGTGTGACTTATTTAGTTTACTGAGAAGTATATTTTCAGTACTCATCTATTTAAGAGTGAAAATATCTAATATATCATTCTTTATAGCTGAGTAGTATTCCATTATATAGAAAAACCACATCTTGTTTTCCATTCCTCAGTAGAGGGGCATTTAGGTTGTTTCTAAGATCTAGCTATTAGGAACCGGGCAGCTATGAACATAGGTGCACGTAAGCGGGAATTTTCTGAGGTGACTGGCTGCAGAGTGTGTGATGCTGGATTGTGTGATACTAGATGTGTTTGATTACTGTGTCTGTCCACTGATTGGCTTGGTATAATTCTGGGTGTAGGTAATGGATAGGTCCATCCTGGGTGTGAGTGTTATCCACCCTAAGGGTTTATAGCCTGTTGCCACCACTTGTCACTTGCTGCTGTTTTTATGCTACTTTTCTGCTTTGCTGCTTTCTGCCCATCATAAACTGTTTCTCCTCTATATGCCCCTCTGCCATGACACCCTGCCTTGCATCTATCCAACTATGAACTGAAACCGCAATAAAAAGTGAGACTAAATAACCATTTCTTCCTTTAACTTTGGACATTGAGTATTTTGTCTCAGCAACTAAATAACTAAGACTGATTTTGGTGCCAGAGAATTGGGACCCTTGCTGTGACTCTACATCAATGTGTAGTTCAGGAGCCTTTGGAACTGGCTTGTGGAAGAGCTTGGGAAAGTTTGAAGATGCAGGCTGAGAAAGCAGACCTGGAATAAGCTAAGCTGTTCTTTATGAGAGATTGATTTTACAGTTTAGAAGACCAGAATGCTGATAAAAATGCTGCTGGTAAAGACCAGACTCAGGAGGTTTCTTTGGGAAGTAGTCTATTGGTTATTGATGTGTGCTGTGCTCTGGTAGAAAATTTGTTCGCAGTTTACTCATATCCAGTGACTTTGCCTGACACTAAGATTAAGAGTAGGGGACTAATTAATCTTGCAGAAGAAATTTCAATATGGTCTAATATTTAGGTAGTGGGATGATTACTGTTGGGCTGCTTTTAGACAGATTTATGTTGAGAATCATGAGTAAAGAGCTCAGTAGAATGATTTAAAATGTTTTGAGTATGACCAGAAAGGAGCTACCAATAAAGTTATGGCTTATGAAGATGAAGCAGAGATGAACTTGGATGCAGAAAAGAAACAGTGTAGTAGAAGAGATGGCCCGAGTATATCAGAAGAACCAGGAGGACACCAGCATTTGTAGCCTCAAAATTGCAAAAATGAAAGATTTTGCTTTGAGAAGTCCCCAGAGCATCATGTTCAGAACAGTGATGCACTAGATAGTTTGTATCTTGGGATTAGGTTCAGAGTGCTCATTGATCCATGCACTTGCAACACTCAAGAGAGAAGGAAGCCTGGCAACAGATCTTAGGGTCACCCATGTTGTGGTAGTTTTACTAATTTTACATTCATTCAAAATGCAAAAGTTTTGGGATCAGAAGACTTCCACTTGGATTTCAGAAGGCCTGAGAGACCAGTGTGCCCCTGAAAGAGTAGTTTATGAAGCAGTGAGTGAGAGACTCAACAATGTTGGAAAAGCCAGGAATGTGGATCATCTGAGAAAAGCTGCGAGGAGTGAGCAAAACCAGCCCAAGACAGAACCCCTCAGAGCTATAACCATCAGCAGTGCCATAAGAGCAGTGCAACTCAAGCCCTTTGAAGTTTATGTCTTGCTGGACATGGAACTACAGGACTTTATGTTTGCCCTGCTGAATTTTGGGTTTGCTTTGGTTCCATTTCTTTCTTTCCCTTATTTGTACATTTTGGAATGGGGATGTTTATCTTGTGCCATTCTGTGTTAGAAGTGTTTAAGTTTCTTTTCTTTTCTACAGAGGCTTGCAGCTAAGGGTTTGCCTTGAATTCCAGAGGAGACATTGGACTTGTAGTTTTCAGCAATGCTGAAACTGTTAGAACTTTGGCAACTCTTGGAGACTGACTAAATGTCTTTGCATGAAGGAATGAACATGAATATTTTGAGAGCCAGGGGTAGAATTTTATGGTTTGTACCCTACATGCCTTCCCCTTAAAGAATCTTGCTGTCACACAGGGCTTTGGCAGGTGACTGCATCCAGTGTGTGTGATGCTGGGATTTTGTAATGCTAGCATTAAGGATGTGTGATTACTAAGTTAGGCCAGTGATTGGTTTGGCATAATTCTAGGTATGAATGCTACCCAACCTAAGGGTATGTAGCCTGGGTAGAATATAAAGGACAGAAAAAGGGGTGCTGCCATTGCTTGCTACTTCACTGCTGGCTGATTCTCTGCCATGGGCTGTTTCTCCACTGAGATACCCCTCTGCCATGCCATCCTACCATGGAGCCAGCTGAATGTGGACTGAAACCTCTACAAACCGTGAGTCAAAATAAAGCTTTCCTCCTTTAACTATGAGTGTTGGGTATTTTGTATCAGCAACAATAAAGTTACTAAGGCAGTGGTTCTTCACTCTCCAAAATCTCAGTGCTAAATATACAGTCAGATTACAAGCCCATTCTTTAAATATCTTACAGTGAGTTTTAAATTTCAGTATGCAAGCCTTTCTGAGATTTACTTCTAATGACAAAAGCTGAAATAACTTGAAAAATAAAGATAAATTAGAATTTGATTATAATCCATAATACAAAATTAATCAGTATTGACATAAGTAAATGTAAACACATCACAGGTAGGCAAAGAATAGAGAAAACTTCCATTCAGGAATTCAAAATAACTCATGTAGCTACTGTTCTCACAAGAATTCAAGCCTAACTTTCCATTTCTTTAGTAATATATAGTGAGTCTTGTCCAATCAGAGGGACAGAAGGTACCTTTACAGTAAAGAAACATGATGAACTTTATCTCAGTGAGATAGTTAAGACTGGCATCAACAGTGACATCATGTTAGTAATATGTACTCTTGATATGATGCAGTGACACTGGCAGTTTATCGTTTAGGTCTTTCAAAACCCTGAGACCTGTAGTCTAATCATTGTGGTTACTTATATGAGAAGCCCAAAATATAAATAAAGACAAAATGGAAGATGGATAATTGGAAAAAGGGAGAAAAATCTTCTGCAAAAGGAAAGGGGACTGAGAGACAGAAAGAAGTGGGGGAGAAAGAGGGAGAAGGGGATTACAAAAAAGAATTAAAATGTGTTATGTATATATTCTAATTCCCCACAAGGAAGGTAATCATTATGTACTGCAAATATATATCAATAAAAAAATTAAAACTGAAAAAAAAAATCATGTATCTACCACATAAGGAGCATTCAATGAAATGCCTTCCTGATACTTTTAAAATGGTAAGGCAACCAAAAATAAGAAAAATCTGAAAACGGTACCCAACAGGAGCCAAAACAGACATACAATGTGACATTCTGGGTGAAATCTTTAAAAAGTGGTGCTTGATATGTAACAATGATACCTCTGTAAAACTTGATCTTTTGTTAATAATAATATTTAAGTATTTGCCCATTGTTTGTGACATATTACTGTACATATACAGTAGTATTTTTACTTATGCTGATGCAAGATATTCTAGAACATCCCTCAAAAATCTCCTGTGTTAGAGATGGAACTTTTGGAAGGTGATTGGGTTATGGAATTCTTTAGCTCACTTACTGTTAGGGGATGGGGTCTATTTGAAGGTAGGTCACTGAGGATGTGTCCTGGAAGGATATATATCCTTTTCTGGCTCTTCCCTTCATTCTGTTTCTTGACCACCATAATGCAAGCAGTGGTCCTCTGCCTCAGCCCATCTTCTAGGCTGTTTCTACTTTAGAGCCAGTCAACTTTGGACCAAAAGCATGAGCCTAAATAAAGCTCTTCTCCTTTAAATTTTAGATATCAGGAATTTTGTTCCAGTGATGAGAAAGTGGCTAAGATGGTGAGGGAACAGGCCATAGGAGGGTATACAGGAACTCTGTACCTTTGTAATTTTTCTATAAATTCCAAGCTATCCTATAAAATGTTACTTTAAAAAACAGTATTATTACTTAGCATTTTCATTAAATATTGGGTTGCTATCTTTGATGGCTATCTCAGTCAATCTGTAGTCTTAAAGCCAAATGAATGCATAGACACATACAGGGGGATGATTTCAGAAAACTCTCATAGTAGTTACATCATAAAAATTAAAACTGTAATAGTATTTTCTTATCTGAATTTAAGCCAAGAAGGAAAAAGTGAAGTAAAACTCAAAGTAAAGCTTGTATTAATAAGCATATTTTACTCTTGTTATAGTTTAGATTTGCATGTCCTCCAAGGGACCATGTATTGAAAGCTTTGTCCCCAGCCCATGGCACTGTTGGGAGGTGAGAGAAAATTAAGATGCAGGGCCTAATGGGAAAAAGTTAAGTCGTTAGGAGTGTATCCCAGAAGAGAGAATTGGAACTCTGAGCACTTCTGGTTTCTTTTGCTTCCGAGGAGGCTCTTTTGCCATGAGGTTAACAGGTCTTCCTTAGCAAGAATTCCTGCTATGGTGTACTCTGCTGCCACAGGCTCAAAGCAACAAGTCCAAGTGACCAGTGAATGAACTTTACAACTCTGAGCCAAAACCAGTTTTTTACATTATTGTTGTCTTGGGGCTGTGAACCTCACTGCTGTTCTGCTGTATGAGTAGCTTATTGGGGTCATAAACTCAGTGCTAGTAACAAATTAAATGAATAAAATTTAGGAAGAAGACATTTTATTTGGAAAGAGGGAAGAGGGGAAGATAGAAAGCTGCCTTATATTGAATCAGGGGACATTGGAAAGGAGAATACTCACGTGCCTTTGTCCTCTGCTTCCTTTTATTATGTTTTGGAAAACCCCCTTCTAGATTGATACCTGGAACTTGTCACAACCTGATTGGTTCTCTGGAGTGTTGTAGATGAATCCCAGGCGCCACTGTCTACAATCACTATGCTAGGTGGCCTACTTGTCCTTGTCAAGGCCTTATATCTGAAATATATAGGTTAGTTAAGAGATAACTTACATTCAAGTCTGAATTAGGGAATGTGTGTATTCAGTGTAGTAATATAGTGACCCTAGAGTGGGGTTATATATATATATATATATATATATGCATATATGTACGTGTACATATATAATTTTTATGTACTATAGAAGAGCTTTCTAAGTGACCACCCCTTGCCTCCTGTAGTGGTTGATTGATTGTGTCAACCTGAGATATTTAGAAGCTTAGCTAAATCAGTTTAGCAATTCTATATCCTAGGGTGTAGAAGACCCACCCTGGGGTGGCCCATCTCCTTGATGGTATAAAAGGGAAGGAGGAAGGATGGGTGAGATTCTGTTCTTTGGAGGAGCTCCGGTCTTTGCCTTCAGCTTGGGCATCATCTGTTGTCTTCTAGCGCAGACTCTTTAGCTTCTGCCTTGGGTCCTTCAGACTTCTGGCATAGATTGTTCAGTCTTCCATTGTAGACCCGTGAGCCTTCTGGTGTGAACTTCATGGGACCTGCAGTGAACTCCAGAACTTGGATTGAATCCTTCAGCCTCTAGTTTGCAGACACCCTCTGCGTGCTTCCTCATCTGACTGTGGTTGACCATCGTAAATCAATCTTGAACTTTCTTATGTGTTTGCATACCTTGTGTTATTATCTGTTTTCCCTAGTAAAACCCTGACTAATACGCCTCCTTTGCATCTTATTGGAGATAGGTGAGGGGCTGCTACCTTGGTTTTGAGCACCTGGATCTCTCTGTGCTGTCACCTCCCTCTCTTGTCTTGTTAATTGCTTCCTGCATTAAAGTTTTAACTCCCTCTAGTCAGGATCAGACAGAAAGCATAATGAGGCCCTTGTGTCAGACCTCTTGCCTCTACAATATTAAGTTGATTATCTCAAGTATTTTGTCACAGGGATAGATAGCTGAATAACTATGAAAAATATTAGTCCCTAAGAGTCCTTTAATTTTAGAAAAATTATGAGAAAGATGCATACTAATTAACTGTAGAACATAGATGATATGCAGTCATTGTATAAAAGATGACAGTAGCACACGTTCCCACATAACTCTCTCCTCTTGTTTACATCATAAATATTACAAATGTATCTTTTATTTATAATCTAATTTCTATCTTGCTTAATTAATATCTTTTATCTTAGAAAGGTTTATACTATGTACATTATGTTCTGAAACCATGTAAAAAGGTAGGTATTCCTGGATAGTGATAAATTAACTGTATTGTAGGATGAGTGAGGAAGACCCTTTCTTTGGTCCTGTGCTTTGAAATTGATCCTGCTGTGGGATCCTGTAGGTATCAGCTTTAATGACATAAGATATATATATATATATATATATATATATATATATATATAGTATGCCTGTTGAATCGATATGAAATTCTCATCTTTTGGTTTTCTGTCGTGCCTCTTTTAGAATACTGAAAAAGATTCAAGTAACAACCCACACCATTTAACATCCCTTCTACTGTTTTAATTGCTAAACAAGTTTTGCATATAATTCTGTACTTAGCTCTCAATCAAAATTTCTCCCTTCTTTTCCCTCTCACTCTCCCCCTGTGATTCTGTTTATTCTCCTCTCTCCTCAACAACCTTTCCTCTCTTTTGAATCTCTATCTGCAGAGTACTCCAATTATCACACTAAGTTCAGATGTTAAAATATTAATTTTCAGGAGCCATTAAAGAATAGTAAAAATCTAAGCATGTAGTGCAGAAACTTCCTGGGATTGAAGGTAAAGGAAGATATAGGATCAGATTATTAAAACTAAGCAATTAGGAATTAGGACAAAGTCTTTCACTTCCTTTTATATGCACTATCTAATAAAGTACAACAGCTTGATGATTTTGCCTTCTAAATGTTGAAACATATGATTAAGAAAAAAATCATAGCTGACTTCAGAAAGACCAATTTTAGTGGAGAGATATAAACAGAAGACACAGGCTGATTATTGAGTAATTTGCGAAAGGGTGAGAAAATGGTAAAGAAAGGTGAATGTAGATGATTTTAGCAATTTGCATTAGCAGTGGAGAAGAGTAAATAAAAGCATAAATGAATAAATTAATGTAATAACTGTGCTGCACCCTATTAGAATTACAAAATATTTTACTTACAGAGGCAGTGACTTTAATAGGTCCATTAAACTTATTGAGGATTTAGGTGCCAAAATTCTGGGTTTTTAGGATAATATCTTTAGTCCAATCATGAATTACATTTTAAATTTCCAATTTGGTATTGCAGGATTTTGTTCAGAAACAGACTAGTGACTTGATAAAGAGCTTGTAGAGAGTATAAATCATTATGTGAATATTCTAAATGATGATAATCTTCATGCTGTCTTTCAATTTTGACTATTTATTATTTTATGGTTTTAGTGGTAATTTAGGCATGAGGACTAATTTTATTCCTTAACTTTATTTTTATTCTAATCATATTCTCAAATTGTATAGTAGAAATCTGTTTCCTGATCTAGAGACATTTGGTTTTATTTTACTTAAGTGAAAATATTTTATAAAGTGGAATTTATGTGCGCTAGACTTGAATCTTTAGATTTAGATACCTAGCAGAAAATTCAGAATGTTTAAAAGTATCTAATTGGTCTGAGTTCTTGTTTTAAATTTAGAGGTATATACAACATAATGGAATAAAACAAGTTGGTAGTATTTTACTTTTAAAGATAGCACCGGTTAAACATTATGTCATAGTCATACATGTTTAGCAGGTAAAACAGGAACTGCTATCGTTAGGGTGGGGAGAAATGGGACCATAGTATTGCCCATTTAACTTTCTCATTTCAGTTTTCCCCTAAACATACGCCTGCACTGTACACAAAACATACATTCACACACACAGACACACACACACTCACCCCTTTGGGCTCTGGGTTCTGCAGAACACCATTTGAAAATGACTAATTAACACTAAATAAACAATGGGAGATAATTTATGATCAACTCCCAAAATGAGCGCTACCATTCAGGGGTGGAGGAGATTAATATTCACTGGGAATATTTTATAGTGTGTTTAATCTATCTATTTCTGTGAGACAAATTTACCCAACACTTAAGAGGCTGATGTAGTGTTTTCTTTTAGTTTTGGTGGGCCAGGAATCTGAGCTCAGCTGGTTTGGTGCCTTTATCTCAGGGTCTTTCATAAGACAAAAAGGGCTGAGTCATTCAAGCTTTCATTGGTTCAAGTCATGCTCATAATTTCTGATTTTGATTGTGTTTCCTTCAGTATGGAAGTTTGGATTGAGCACTTTCATTCTTAGGCTGTTGCTTGCCTCAGTTTCTTTCAGGTTGGGCCCTTCCAGAATGCAGCTGAGAATGTGGCAGCTGGCTTCATCAAAGCAACAGGGTAAAAGGACTGTGCACAAGATGAAGGACAGTCTCCAGAATATAAACAGAAGTTAACATTTATAATCGGTGCCATTTAAACCTTTGTATCTGCAATGTGTTTTTTACTAGTTACAATCTTCAGGTGTTTCCTTTTCTTTAAATTTTTAAAGAACTTTTTCTAAAATTTTTCTTGAGAAAATTATTATTCTTTATATTTTTAAATTTGCATTTTCTATATCTATGCTTTATGGGCTATTTTATAATCTCAAATGTGTGTTTTGGGGAGGAGAACTAGAGAGTTAAGGAGAGATGTGATGTCTCTAGATAAAACATCTTGCTGCATTTAAGAGTAATCACATTACTCTGTGGGAGGTGTACTCATGACTTTATTTCTCCATGATACTGAGCCCCAAAATTGCAGACTGAAGAACAGCTAGAACAATTACCAGAGGTGTCTACTTCACACTTTAGAGCAAATTATCCCCAAAATAGGAAAACCAGAGATCAAGTCGGTATGAATTGCATGTCGTGTGGCATTAGATAATATAGAAGGAACAGCTGTGAGAAATAGGTAACTGATACTAAGTGATCTACTTGAGGAGCACCCACACAAGGCACATTTTGAAAAGTAAGTTTTCCTTGCGTATCTCCTACTGAATTCCACCCAAAGGATTTCTAAATGTGAGATGATGAAATTCTTTCAGAAACACTTCAGTAATTATGGCTCATTTTCTAGAGTAGAGACAGCCACAAGAAAAAAAAGGCTATATTTTTCTAAAAGTAAGAAAAGAGAGCACTGGATACATTCAGCATTTGTTGCTTTTCATCTAATACTGCTGTAAAAACATCTGGAATCACAGGGTCGAAAGGTGGTGCTTGGCTTTCAAAGCTTTTTGTCACGGAGAGAAGGAATTATTTTAAGAACAGAAATCCATTATCTAGGACTCCATACTGCCTCACTTCTCTGTCAGCTCTAGCATATTGCATGAATTTAGTATACATTTTACCAACTTTCTTCTACTTCCACTTTTTTTTTTCTGTATTTACACCATGTTTTCCCCAGTTTGGGTCTTTAAAATTCCATCATTTACTCCAAATCCCTACTAGCCATTACTGATTCTACAGAGATGCTGCTACTAGCTTCTTAATGAGTGTGGCCGAGCATTCTCTTTAGCTGAATACCTTGCCCCATCTCTTCTTTCCCATCCTCTACCCAATGATATCACCATTATCACCAACTTTATCTTTTCAAGCTCTCTCCATTGGTTTTCTCCTGGACTCTCAAAAGGCCACTGGAACACCTTATGTCTGTTCCACACTGAAAATTGTCTGGCCAGCATTGGAAATTATTTCCCTGTATGATTTTCCAAAAAGTGTTCTCCATTTTTACCTCTCTTTGAGAAACTGGCTCCAAGCAGTCATACTTACCCTATTGGACCTTCCTACCTCTCTGAGGTCTAACTATAGGAGGCAAAGCCCTTTAAAATTACAGCTTTCTTGCACCTTCCTCTGTGTACACACAGATTATGGATTCTGCCTAGGGCCAGGCATGGAAGAATGATTACAATCTTCAGTACCATCACATTTTAAAACATGGTACTCTAAGTTGTCAGGATAGGGGACAGTCCAGTACTTTCACAAATATCTGGCTTTCTCATATCTTACACTATAATTGAATTATGTAGAAAAATAACTTAAGGTTTGTTTAAGTTTCTATAATCATGCTTTTCATAGACCTCAGAGTCCTACAATGGTCACTTTTGTAAAGTTAATTTTGGGAGAAGAAAGTCAATCACGAACACTTTCTAAGCCCTTGTGTCTCTTTTTCATTTTAAAGAATAAAATCTGTAGATTTAAACACCACACTGGGTGACTCAGACAACCATCAAATCAAGAGAGATAAAGGACAAAAGCGAAAAGTATTCTGAGAAAGAAAAGTTGAACATGAGCTATAGTCAACAGGAAAATGTCACGGTCAAGGTAAAGTTTGAGATATACTTCAGAGGAAGAGCAGTTGAAAAAGCACACCATACTGACAGGCAGGAAGAATGAATAACTACATATATTTATGCTGCTTGGATTCCTAACTATAGGATATAAAAATTGACTCTTCCGGTGTGGGCTACAACACCAGTGCAAGACCGGCCTGAGCTATGTAGTGCGACCCTGCCTCAAAAAACGAGGGTCAGGAGTTTGGCTCAGTGGCTTAAACGCCTGACTGGCAGGCGCAAGGTTGTGATTTTGATCCCTAATGCAAAAAGCAAAACAAAACAAAACAAAACAAAACAAAAATTCTTGTCCATTATGAGAAAAGTATTTTTGTTCATTCTTAGTTAATGGCTTTACAATCATGCAGCCTATTTTAAAATTGTTGAGTTGAACAGTTTATAGTAAGAAAAGAGAATCATGTTAGCTTAAACTGGAGATTCTCATTTAGGGCTGAATGTCATTCCTTTGCATAACGATTATTGTTGTAGTTTTTGCCATATGAGACAGCATATGAAGGACTGGTGATGCAGGTAGTTAAAAAAAGAATTCACCAAAGCAAGGATAAGAGTAAAGATAGATTAATAAACTCAGGATAATTGTCAGTGGTGACAGCAGGAGTATTCCTTAGAGAAGAATCACATCCTCAGGGTGAGTGATTAAGGCCTTTATAAGATTTTGAGGATTTAGAACAAGGATCTAGGCAGCAAATTATCAAAAGATTATCTTTTTCAGCATCATCCTGCACCCTGTAGATTTTTCTAGAGCACCTGCATTGTGTTTAAAATTATACATTTAGAGTTGCAACTTGCCAAGGCCATTTTTCTCTGATTTACAGAAGGTCTTTAACTTTAGATGAAGAGGTGACGAGGCGGTCTCTACATAACTTCGTGTAGAAACTATGGGTGAGTACTTATTGGGAGGAATAAATGTGCCTTACATCAAATAGACCAAGACACCTTAAGACTTGTTTTTGCCAGTGCTGTTGTCTTATGACTGCTTACTTAGGGGGATGGCTTTCATTTGAGTTCGCCTGTTAAGGGTTTTAACTTACTTTGTTGCCATTAGACATCCTCTACATTTTTAAAAGTCTCATCTAAAGTGTTAATTCATCATAAAGCAACAGAGTCAGTTTTCAAAACAAGACAATTGATTTTTAAAATTTTTATGCTTACTAGTACGTGTTAGCAGTACATAATTATTACATCCATTGTGTGGAGTTGGTATGTGTACATAACACTTCTTAATTCTTTTCACATCCCCTTTCCCTCCTCACCCTCATTGCTCCCTCTATTTCTTGGTCCTTTTCCTATTTGCAGAAAATATGATGACTTTAATTCCAGCATTCAGGAGGCCGAGAATGAAGGATCATTGTAAGTTTGAGGCCACCCTGCGATAATAGTGAGTTCAAGGCCAGCCTGAACTAAATAGCATCAGACCCTGTCTCAAAAACAAACAAACAAAAACAAACAACAAAAAAATCCAAAAGAACAAAACAAAACAAAAAACACTATCTTCTTATCTCCTATTAGCTACCTTTTACTTTCCTCTTTAATTTATTTATACTTTGTGCTTTCTATATTGCAAAACAAACAATATTTAAGCTTCTTTGCCTGATTTATTTCACTTAACACTATAGTCTCAAGGTGCATTCATTTTCCTACCAACGATTCAAATTTATCCCTCTTTAGAGCAATGTACTACACCATTGTGTACAAATACCACATTTTCTTTATCCATTCATCTATTTTTATCCATTCTTTTTACTTATAGATATGCAAACATTATGACACTCTCAATGTTCTCCAAAGAAACAGTAAGATGTGCACATTATGTATGTAGAGAGATTTATTTTAAGGAATAGGCTCACACAATTATAGAGACTGGTAAGTCCAGAATCAGCATGGTTGGCTGGCAGGATGAAGATGCAGAAATTGACATTACACTTCAGGTTCTGAAGGCTATTAGGCTGAAGACCCAAGAGAAACCTGATGGTGCCATTGGAGATTGAAAGCTCTCAGGCTGGAGGGCCAAGACATAGCATTGCATTTTTCCAAATGCCCATCTCCCGCGGGATTTACTCTCACTAGTGGTAAGTCAGTCTTCTTGCTTTATTCAAACTTTCAACTGACTAGAGGATGCCCACTCATTGTAGTACACAATCTGATTTAGTTATGCTCCACCAATTTAAATGTTAATTTTATCCAAAGTAAATTAATATAACATTTCTCACATAACTGAGTACCATGGCCAAGTTAACCTATAAAGTTAAATATCACAGACACTCAGTTATTTTTCCCCCTATAATTGTTGTGGCAGTGGCTGAGTCACTCACTCATATGTTCTAGCCCTCAGTCTTCTGTAAGATGAAGAGACACGAAGCCTATGTTCTCTCCCAAACATTAAGTGTCCCTTTCTCTAATGCAGCGGTTTTCTCATTTTTCCATTTCTCTCCTCCACAAATACACTTTTATAGCTATACAACTATACAAGCAGAAACAATTGATAATTAATTGATCTAACTAAAAGAGACTATGACACCAATAATCGACCATAATTAATCTATGTGAAGATAACGTTCTCATCTTTTGCTAGAAGAATGTTTGAACAGAGCATTTTGCTAATCCTGATAGGTTTGAGTTTTTTCATTTCACTGTTTTACTTTGAAGCTAAAAGTATATATTATAGAAAACTTGCTATCATTCAATATAAACTATACTGTAGGGTAGAGATATGTGAGAGATTTAAAAACCTTATTCAAACCAGAACTATGTTCTATATTCAGTTGAGTCTGGTAGGCTAATGATCTAAGCTTTGTTTGCATAGTTAACACATTAGAATACATATGAAGATGTCTCACCAGTAGAAAATCAAAAGGAAAAATGATGTTACCTGGACCCTATCAAAATTTTTATTTTAAGGCAGGGTTACCACATGCAAAGTTGGTGTCAGCATTTGGCTTTTCTGAATTAAAAAATGGAAAAGAAGAGAGTTAAAAGTACTTATTTGTTAAAAGTCCATCATTACTGATCTTACATTTTTAATACATACAAATAAATTTCTATAGTCAGTAATTAGAAATGGTCATAATCAGTATGTAAGAAAAAAAAATCAGTCCTCTCTCCAGAGCCTAATGACAATAATGAAGGTTTAGTACACTGCAGATACTTGGCTGTGGAGGTTTTCTTAAGACTTACCCTTATGTATACATCCTTAGGCTTACAGTTTTCATAAATAACTGCATTATCCTAGAGAGAATGCACTAACATACTAAGAAATTTTCTTAGTATGTTGTATTTTAAATAGAGCCCTAAGGTTATTTTATAGTCCATAAAACAGTTGAAATGATAGCATTTCTAAAATCAGATTATTAACTGAAGCAAATATGGCAGATAATATAGAGAATTGTGGTCACATTTACAATACTTTTTAAAGAAAATAATGATATGGGCAGTGTCCAGTTCAAAATAATTTAAAAATCAATGAATACATTTTAATTTAATAAATAAGGAAATCCAGATTTTAGTCCTTGTGGAATAAGTTTATCTAGCTTTAATCCAATTATCTATATAATATTTTGCGTAGCTGGTGAAGACAATCTTTCTTAAAAATGACTATATTGAGGCCATTTATCACAGAGTGTTAAAGCATTCCAAAATTAACTTATCAAGATTGATGAAGTTTAACTAGAATTGATTCTCATAGAATAAATGAATGTGATAAGAACATCAGGTATAGTCTGTTATTGGAGGATAAATCTCTACACTTGTGGTCTTTGAGACTTACTCATTTCTTATAAAATATTGTGTGCCACACTCCATCTTGAGTAGCAATAACATAAATACTAAAAGGAAGATTCATTGTGCTTAAGACACTAGATGACCCATTTAGCATAAAATTACTGTTTTTTCCAGTTTGTTATGCTGTTAATAGACCTCAAGCCCTAAAGTCATTTTATAGTCATAAGCAAAGTGGGCTTCCATGAGCTGCTATGTAATATGTCAGTTATGTAACTAAGCTAAATGAGTATTTCAATATGAACATGTGTACCCTTTGATTTGCTTCCCTAGAAAGTAGTAAGATCACCAAAAATTGTGTTTCAATCCAATCCAAAGAGCATTTTTTAGCCTTTTTTTCCTCCAATAACAAAAGGACAAGTAAGCATATAAGTGACTACAACACTGTTAAGTTACTATTGTGGGAACTTCTGTTATGTTGAAGTTCCATTTCATGTAGGCCTCTAGTGATAACCCCATTCCAATTCTATGTTTCTCCTTCATGGCTTCTTTTACAAGGGACAACAACGGGATCTTTCTCCCCTGTGTAAGGTGACATCTGCATTCTCTCTTGGGAGCCTGATCTCACATATGGATTGTATTGTATGGAACTGGTCCCTTTATCTCGCTTTCTCAACCTGATGTATCATATACAAATTTAAGGGCCAAAGAATCAGTTTGATATGTATCTCTGTGCTTATGTGCTCCGTTATAAACAAAAGCACAGAGTGACAATATTTGATAGGCGGTCTAATGAAAGAAACTCCAAACTTACAAGACAGAGTTGCTTAGTGTTTCTTATATTACAAAGATCTTGGTGGGGATCCATTAACTATGGAATTTTCATGTAGTTTAACCTTTCCTTTCTATCATTTCACTCATAACTAAATTGACTAACATAACACTTTTCTTTTTTTAACAATTGGTGATTGAACCTAGGAATCTTTAAACTGAGCTACAACTCTAGACCTTTGTTTTTATTTTTTATTTCGAAAGGTGTTGCTAAGTAGCCACATTTCCCAAACTAAGGTCAAACTTGCAATCTTTTTGTCTCAGCCTGAGATCACTAAAGCCAACACCTTGATTAAGAAACTAATTGCTGAAGTTGTAGATAGAAACATAAAGATTTTAGAATTTATAATTTTTTTCCAATCAGATTTTTTGGTACATTTTAGACATACATAAATGGTCACATTCATCATAGAGAATTTGTACCTGTACATGATATATTTTGATCCTGTTTTTTCCCATTCTCCTACTCTCCCTTCAATCCCTTTTCCCCACCCATTTACAAAAACTTTATTTCCATTATTTTCTTCTTTTTTTACTTTTCCTTTCCTTCCTATCCCCTACCCCTCTCCCTTTTTTCTCTCTTCATTTGAATATTTTCTTCTTAGGAACTTGTACAAATTTAAGATAATTAATAATAATATAATTTACAGTTAAGAAGTACTCTACTATAGTAGTTTCCACTTTTACTAAACATTGCAAAGAATGAGGATAATAAGATAAAGTTGGATTCTTAATGTAAGAAGATAACTCTTGTCTAAGGGTATTACAGGGAATTGAAAAAAGGTTTGTGTTGAAGACCAGGTCATTGTGATGAAGGCCAGTCTATCACAGTGGATCTCTGTGAATGTAACTTTCTTGTTCTGAATTTGTTTCCCAAAATTCGTACATTCAAACTATTGCCAATGTGAGCATCTTAAGCGATGAGGACTTTAAGAAGAGATCAAGTCAACAGAGCAGAGTATTAATAGATAAAAGGCTTTTATAAAAAGGCTTAAGGGCACAGGATTATTTTCTTGTGCCTGCCCATAGAGCTAATCCCACCTGAGGAAGCAGCATTCAAGGTACCATCTTGAAAACAGCAGCCCTAACAGACACCAAACCTGGCACATTGGTCTTGGACCTCCCACCTTCCACAACTGTGGAAGAAGGTTCTGTTATATCCAAATTGTACAGTCTTGTATTTTCTATTTTTGTGGCACAAGTGGATGAAAGTAGCAACTAACATTCATTTAGTTGTAAGGGAAGAGCTTTACCTCCCTAGTTCACCTTGGGCCGTCCATGCTGTTACTCCTCCTGCCCTCATGACCCCTTCTCACAGTTCCTCAAATGGCCACCTGTATTCTGGCCTGAGGGTGCTTCCACGTGCTATTTTATAATTGAAACACTTTTCCTTCACACTCTTCACTTTACTAATTCTCACTTGCATTTCAGAAAGACCTTTACTCAGCCTTATAATCCAAGTGAAGTTCTAATTACTTACTTTTGTGTCATCTGATTTTCTTCCACTTTAGCTTTTTAAAAAATTGTCACCATGTATTTTCTTATCATACTCTAAACTGCAAATTTCATGAAGTCAGAAATATGGCTTACCCTTATAATTGTGTGTACAGCAAGTTAGATATTCATAAATGTTTATTGAATGAATGAAAATTTAAAAATCATAGGATATTTCAACTTCCTAAACAGTATCTGAAAGGGGGTTTCAGTGAAGCACAGGATAAAGGCTTTTCAACAATCTCATTTCTTAAAGAGTAGGTAAAGACACATGGGTGTCTCCCATCCCTGATTTAGGTATGATGAATAAGTACATGTTAGTGATAAGAACCTTGGAAGAACACAATACAAAAAGACAAAGAGATTAGTAAACATCACTATAACAATATATTCACAGACCCATCTTCAAAATCAGAGCAATGCATGCTGGTAATATCCTGGAATGTTAGCGAAGATCCAATAAGCCAGAGTATATAAGAAAATATAGGACATTGTAAAGCTTTAAGATGAAGATGGAAGTAGTAGTATATCAAATTTTGGTACAGAATATTTTGAATATTAAAACAAATAATACATATAAATAAAATAAAAAGAAATGATTCCAAAAATATAAATCAAGAAGGTCAAGAAATTTTATTTTAGTTTTAAAATTAGTGTTAATTATATAAAAATGGATAATAAAAAGATTACGATTTGAAAACATTTAATTTCTTCACTTAACAAAAATTGGGAAATAATCATGTAAAACATTTTGTAGAAATTTTGACATCCAATTTATAGTTTTATTAAGAAAACTATTACTTGTTTCTAAAACTTTACTGTAACCTTTTATTTACTTAATAACATTCTTAATAGAAAAATACTATTTTCTATATAAAACCATTCATTCTTGTATCTTTAACAGATCCAGAAATTACCTATTGAATATCTACTTTATCTAAAATACTATGCTTAGTCTCTGGAAGACAGTGATCAAAACAGAAGACAACCCCAACTTATGCCATAAAACATTTAATTCTAGTATTGATAAGATTTAGGAGGCAAGTACACATTGCAAATACATCTAATAGGACTCATGGCTTAGTTGAGGACTGGGAAGTTAGGAAGTACATAAGAGGAAAAGAAATCAGCTAAGGAAACAAACTGGCATTTTCAAAGACAAGGACCTTAATGTAGGAAGCTAAGGCAAATGGAGTGATTTTTAGGATGGGAACAGAGATTGGACCATGATTTAAAACTGACATACTGAACAACCTATTTGAAGTAATTTCAGCTAAGAAAAACCAGAAAGCAGCATTAAAGAAACGAAGGAGCAGGATTATCTTTCACACTCAGGTTTCAGAAAAACGCCTAAAAGTTAGCAAAGAAAGGGTTTATAATCAAAAGTCTTATTAGTCAAGGATGAATTCAAATGCCTCACAGTTTCTCTGTGGAGCAGTTTCTTGGAACTCCTAAGCAAAATTCAATTGGGCTACCAATTTGAGTGTGATATAATATAGTTATTTCCTACCTTTTGGAATAGACCCTGATGGTGCTACTGCACAGACCTTGTAACTCTAAAACATGTACATACACAGTCTTCATTGGTAGGTCTCTCTGAATTATTTTTTACATGTACCTAGATGGATGTTATGCTTAATATGATACAAATACTTTTAAAATCGTAACTTCTCCCTAACAGCTATGACATCTACTTTTCCCCTTAACTATGTCAGTGATCCTGAGACTACTCTTCTTTCTTGTCCTCATTTGCATTCCGAAGGTCTAAATTCTAGATCACTGGCATTTGCTCCAATTTTACCTATCTTAAATAAACTGAATATTCATGTAGAGAATTCGTCTAACATCTTAACCTCTCAAATAATCAATGTATTTCCCTCAGCGGTCACCTCTTACATCTTTATACTACTGTTTGTTTCTTGACTCCAGCAATAATCAAATCTTGATTTTGAACTCTTATATCTTTCCATGGCAAGGCAGTTTCTACAAATCATCAAATCATTTTCTTCTGGAATATTGTGAATACTTAATGCAAACACACGCAAGATGTCCTTTCCTGTACCATTCCTTAGATATTTCACTGAACAGGAGCTCATCTAGTCTGTCTTACAGATCTAGTAACTGATGAAGTTGAGGTTTCAGTTCATATGTTTGAGTTAGACTGATACTAGATAGCATGTAAAATTACTTGAATCTCTCTTATAGTTTTTCTAATTTTCAGTGTGAGTCAAAAAGCTAACTTTTGACAGAGCTCATACAAAAATAAAACTTCTGTCTGTTGAAGCACTGCAGTGAACCAAAGAAAGTAAGTACAAAAGGAATCAGGAAAGGGGAGAAGGCTGTTTTTTAAAAGATGACACATTTCAAGAATTGAGGAAATTTGGTTTTATGACAATACTTTGCTTTTAAGCATATAATACTGCTTCATATTCACAAAAGATCACCGATAGTGCTCATCTTCTGTTCTATACTCTCTGGTTATATAAAAACATTTTAGCCATGTATCATGACCCATGACTATAATCCTGGTAGTCTTAGAGGCTGAGGCAG
>RJWM01022797.1:0-33004 GCA_004363535.1 Dasyprocta punctata
TTGTTTCTCTTAAGTATGACCATTCTTTTATGCTTTATTGGTTTCACTCTGAACTATTTTGCTTGGTTATATTAGACCTGATGTTATGGGTAGTTATTTCAATAATAACAAGAGGTACTCTAAGGGGAAAGGAAGGAAGGAAGAGAAAAGGAAAAAGACATAAATTTATAAATATGCATAAATAAGACAGTTAAAAAAACCGTATTGCTAAATACAATAGCTATTGAAAAAGAAAAGTTAATATACTTGAATTGATAAATCTTACATGTCTATATCTGTCAATATGCCCAACCCCTATGAAGGTAACGATATGCAATATTGTAACTACTGTCAAACTTCAACCACCTCAGTGTGTAAACCTACAATGTTATCCTGTCAGATCTGTTGTTGTTGTTTGTCTGTCTTTTTTGATTTTTGTTTCTATCTTCTGTATCTATTTTCTCTTAAATAAAAAAAAACTCAAAAAAAATATTACACGACTCGTGTATCTGAAGTAATTCACAAGAATTTACTAAGCAGATCCACATAGAGTTATACCTTTTTATTTAAAGGAAAAATAGATGACTATAGGAAAGGAAAGAAAAAGAAAGGAATGGAAATAAAAGGAAAGAGGGAAGAAAAAAGGAAGGAAAGTGATTACGTATGAGGCAAACATTGGAAGTTTGAGGTATTCATCTGAAAAATCCCTTAATTCTTATTGCATACATATGTGCTTCATTTCCTAACTGAATAACCAAGATCTATGTAATTCATCCTGGTATTAGGAGAATGTGAGGCAGAGATCCCAAGGAGGCATTTTATGTCCCTACAGTAACACAGGTTAACCAGTTATACCAGGTGAAAACAATCAGTGAACCAAGTCACCCCAAATGTGTTTCTATTAGAATATTTTTAGAAAACCTATAGTTTTTCACATTTTGAGTGTAACTTTTTGAGAGACTGCAGAGACAAATGTCTATATTCATGTTACTACTTCTAAAACATCATGATTTTGTCTCTGGTGACATTTGCCAATGTCTTGAGATTCACTGGTAGTCACAATGGGGAAGGAGAGGAGCTCCTGCCACTATCTAGTGGAAGAAGCCAGAGGTGATGTGAAACATAGCAATCCACAAAGTAACAACCCTACATCACCAGTAATGATACTGAAAAAAATCTGACCTACACTGAAGCATATCAAAAGAAAACATTGCACAGGGAAAACCATGTTGAGAACAGAAGGTTTCAGTTTCAGGTTTCAACCAGTTTGCAAAAAATTGTAGAACTGACTTTTTCAGGTACTATGCAATTGTTGTATTGAAAGAGAGTCACTGGAATCTAGGGTATATCTTTAATCTTTGTTCTACTTTAATTTATGGTTATAAGAATGAAGAATTTAGGCGGGAGATTTAGCTCAGTGGCATAAGTGCCTGCCTGGCAAGTGCAAGGTTGTGAGTTCAATCACCAGTAATAAAAAATGAATAAATAAATACATAAATACAAAAATAAATACTAAAAAAATTAGGGATGTGTTATGAATATGATTTGATGAGAAAGTTGGTGGTTTGAGGCAGGAATTCTGGATCTTCCAAGTAGAAGCAGTCAGTAGTTTAATTAATTTAATCTCACCAAATTTGAAATATATTGTTCAAAATAACATCTGTTCAGCTAAAGTGCATATGATATTTGTGGTATGTGAATGACATAATTTAAAAAATTGATAAATAATAAAACGTTGTAAATGTATATCTCTATATTATTTTCATTAGTTCTTACACACTGTGTATTTACTTTTGAAGTTCCCAAGGTGTAAAATCCAAGAAGTTTTCCAATACAGCCATTAAATACCGCCCCATGAAAGATATTTTGACTCTTCCTTTTAGCACATGTAATACAGTCTCTAAGTTTTCCAGCTTGGAGACCTTATCAAGAAGAAGTTGTGGTGATAACTCTCTGGAGAAACTCTCTGCAACTCAAATTCAACTCCTTTCTTTCTTTTTCATTCCTTTCAGCATATTTTATACTATTTTAGGGTTTCAGAGAAGTCTGAGGTGGTACTATATAAGGAAAAATGTTCAAGTGTTTAACATATGTGTTACAGAGTTAGGGTGTACTGTCCGTGGTAAAGTCAGGAATAAAGGGAGTATTTTGGGTCATTGTGCAACAGGTGTATCTACCCTCTATGTGACCTATTACAACTTTCAATCCTCTTCTCAGTCTGTGGAAGAAATTTCTGTTTTTCAACTTGTCTCACTGTTATGCAGGCACCTTGGGACTTCCAGTTACTGTCAAGACACGCACTAAGAATTGCGTGTGTTTCCAGTTGCTAGGGTGTTCTACTTCAGGAGAACCCTGTGGAAGAGGCTGATCCTACAATACCTGCTTTGCCCCTAAAAGCAGTAAGACTGTGTGATGTAGGCCTCTGGTCACCAGTCTATCTCTAGACTTCTGGAAAGACCACCAGCAACCTCTGCATTTGCGACCTCTCTAGAGACTATCATCGTCTCTCTCATAGAGACTCACTTACATTTCCCTCCAGGAGACCTCTATTATACTATTCTGTGTGAAAACTTCCTAACACATAGTGCCTAACAGTGAATCTCAAAACATGGGCAGCTGTTACCAGATAGTGCCCACTCCTCCTTATTGTACTACACTTTGGCCCCTTCCTTAAATCTTTCATGCTATTCCCTGCTTCTCATTCTCTTCCTGTTATAAAGCAGCCTCTCTGTTTGCATCTGACACTTGTCACTGGCCTTATTTCTATCACCAGAGGTCCTTCTGACTTTGAGCTCCACATCCTCATGCCTGGTTCCCCTATTACAAGCCTGGACTCATCTCTTCTTCCTCAAGGGCATCCTTTGCCATTCAGCTCACTTTTACTTATCTTATTTTTGCCCTGCCTGCTATCTGTCATATATTTGCAAGTCTCTCCGCTACCGTTAGACTCTGAGTCTATATTTTCATGCCTTCTTTTCTTTTTTACTTTCTTTTTGACTTTCATTAGTACATGTTTGCAGTACATAATGACTACATTCACTGTAGGGATTAGTGCAGGTACATAACACATTTCAGTTCCCTTCTTTTCCTCACCTCCCTCCACACCCATTTCTTTGTTTCCAGTATCACATTCATTTATTTATAAGACTTAATGAAGTTAATTATCATATATACAGATTGAAAACTAGACTAATAGGCCAAAGAACATGTAGAGCGTATGAGGCAATTGTATTAAATGAATGTACATTTTTAGATACATTGTCCATGCTGAATTAAAATGCCTTTTTTGCTCTTTTTTCCTATTATCTTTTATTTTATATATAAATATATATGTTTCATATAAGAAAACATGTGATGTTTGAGTTTGTGTATCTGAGTTACTTCACTTAACATTACAGTCTTGGAGTGTAACCATTTTCCTACAAATGGCTTAATTTTATCCTTTTTATACAGAGGTGTACTCCATTGTGTCTAAATATCATTTTTTAAATCGTTCATCTGTTGATGGACACATAGATGCTTCCAAGATATAGCTAATATAAATTGTACTTCTATAAACATGGATAGGCATATATCACTGTAGTATGGTTTCTTCAACACCTTGAGGAATTTACCTAGAAGGGGTATGGCTAGGTCAAATGAAATTCCTAAATTTAATTTTTTGAGGAACCTCCATAGTGATTTCTACAGTGGTTGTGTCCCTTTATAGTCCTACCAAAAATGGAGAAGTGTTCCTTTCTCCCCATAGACTTACTAGCACCTGTTGTTGATTGATTCCTTGATAGTACTCTTTCAAGAATTTGCATTTCTTGAAAGGCCAATGATGTTGAACATTTTTTTCTTGTATTTGCTGTCCATTTGTATATCTTTTTCTGAGATGTATCTGTTTGTGTCAGAAGTTCATTTTTAATGGATCTTTAAATGGGGAGATAATTTTTTGAGTTTTTATATATTCTAGATATTATTCCTCTATCTGTGGAGTAGCTGGCAAAATATTTTCCCATTCTGTAGATCGTCTCTTCACTCTGTTACTGGTTTCCTTTGCTATGCAAAGGCTTTATAATTTGATGAGATCCCATTTGTTGATTGTGTGTATTTTGTCTTGTGAAACCAGAAAATTTCAGAAAATTTTTTGCTTACAAATGTGTCTTTAAGAGTTTTATCTATTTCATCTTCCAACAGATTAAGCGTTTCTGTTCTAAGGTTAAGATTTTAGATCAATTTTGAATTTAGTTTAGTGCACGGTTAGAAGTATTGACCTAGATTTCACCTTCAGCATGTGGATAGCCAGTTTTCCCAGGGGCATTCGTTAAAGATACTGTCTTTTCTCAGTGAAGAGATTTGGCTACTTTGTCAAAAATAAATTAGTTGTCTGTGCCTAGAGTCATTTCCACATCTTCTATTCTGTTCCATTGATCCATGAGTCTGTGCTTTTGCCAGTACCATGCTGTTTTTATCAATGTAGCATTGTGGTATAATTCAAAATCCAGGCTTGTGATGCCCGCTGCATTGTCTTCTCAACTTGAAGTTCCTCTCTGTCACTTGTGTATTTATTGCATCTGACTTGAACACCACTGTCACTTGTCCCTTTCCTGACTCTACTCTAGTCTCTGAACATCTCTTTTCTAGCAGGCACTTTTTTGCTACTAAATTCTGTATTCACAAGAAATTTTCATTCCCATAAAGTATTTCCTCTGTTCCATCAGAACACACTGGACTCTTCTTGCTATTAGACTTCATTATGTCTCTTGAATTTTCTACCTGACTACATTCTCCCTCAGAATGTAAATAATCCACCATTCAGAATTCATTCTTTACATTCCTGTGATATTTATGCATCTACTTATTTATTTTTGCCTATAGTCCTTCTCCAACAAATCTCTTTATGTCATTTTCCCTGTATCTACTTTCACTGTGCGGTCAAGGAGAAAACTACCATGATCTACTGCAAAAAGTCCTCCTGTCTGGCCTCTTCTTTCCCAACCACCTCGGTATGAAGTGAACATGACTACTAAATTCATTCTCATCAAATATGAAGGAACTACCGAACTAAAAAAAAAATAGTTGGAGACCTTTATGGAGAAGACTTTGATAATCTTGCCAAAAACCACACAATTTCTTTTCAAAAGAGAAATGGAAATTATATAAAAAATTGATTTCCATGGCTTTGGACCCAGATGCAAGACAGAGTGGAATGGCTTATTACAAATAGCCAAATTAGTAACAGCCTCTGACTATTCCCAGACTAACATAAAATAGAACTGACATAATGATTCAGACAGTCCAGATATTCAGAGGCAGGAAAGGTTTGGACCTGATCTGGAAATATTTCTTCATCTTACAAAATGATCAAGTAGCTTTGCAACTCATAATATTTGGATATTAATATTACTGGATACTGCATTCTTAGTGGTGGAGAAAACTGATTTCACTGGTAGGGAATAGGTGCCCACTGTGATCAAGATCCCTTTCCCCACCTTTTGTGAGTTACAGGGAACTGAACCATTTACAATCCTTCACAACGACCTGAATAAAACTCTATAGAAATCAAGTAGGCCTCTTCCTCTGCCTTCATAGACTTTTGAAGAATGGGAGATAAACATTTCCAGCTCTACAGAATGAAGACAGGAATCTGGCAGACAGACTACTGTGAGTTCCTCCTGAAATTACTGAAAACATATCAAAATAACCCACGACTGTCAACCAATATAATTTTGTATTAATTAATAAAATAATCAAAAATAAAAAATTAAATTTGGCAGCCATCTACAAGAAGTGATACTGATGCCATTAAAACAATAAATTGCATAGTGACTTGTTTCTTCCTTAAATACATTTTTGCTTCCAATTCATATTAAAAGTAACATTATACAAGACAGAAGGAATGTCGTCCTTCCATTTCTGATCCTTATTTTACAGAAGGACAAAGTACAGTATGAAAATCGAGAGTAGTGGTTTGGAAGCTGCTAGGAAGTCTTGCCCTTTCATGGAATAGCCTTCTGCCAGCCTACTTCACAAGTCTCACAACTACCCTCTGTTATATGCAGCCAGTTCCCCAACAAAATTGAGGTACAAATCCTGCTAGTAGAATAAAATGTGCAAGTTTTAATTTTCTGTAGTGGAAAAGGAGTTCACTAAGGATTCTAGATAGGTATAAATCTGAAAAATGAAATTTTTCTTTTAAAAATCAATAGGCTACGATAGCATCATAGCCTAAGAGAAAATATTATAATTTAAAGACATAATTAGGACATATTCTGTGTTTATTTCCATTATCATTCCATTGCTGATGAGAAATCACTCCATCAAGCATCATGACTATTATGACATACTCAGAGGACTGGGCGTCTAAAAATAACGACAAGTGAAAAGCAATCATCATTGATTCAAATGATCATGAAATATGTAGTTATAATTCATGTTTACATTGTAACTTTATAGTTTAATTCCACTTATTTTTCTCCATATATTTTATTTACATGTAAATCATTTTTAAACTGTAGCTTTTCCAATTTGATTATTTTTCATTTTTTTTATTAGTACATGTTTGAAGAACCAAATGATTAAATTTATCCTGGGTGTTAGCACAAGTACATAACACATTTCAATTCTTTATTAATCTCCTACCACTCTCATCCCTTCCTCCTCCCTCCAAACTCTTGGTCCCCTTCCCATTTGCAAAAGCTCTATTTCTATTGTTTTTCATTGTGATTCTATTTTTTACATCTCTTTTTCTTCTGTTATCCCCTTTCATCTCTTGTTTCCTTTACCATGTGAAAAGGATCTTTCCTCCTTCCTGTTTTTTAAAATTTTTCTCTTGATTTGTATTTGGTGTATCTCATATAGGAGAAACCATATTATATTTAAGCTTGTGTGTCTGCTTTATTTCACATAATATTGTTATCTTAAATTACAGCCATTCACTTATGATAAGAATGCATTCTGTATATATACCAATTTTTTTATTCATTCATCTGTTATAGAAATGTATGCTGTTTCCAAGATGTACCTATTATAAATTATGCTTCTGCAAACACAGGTATATATGCACCACTATAATATTTTACCTTTAATTCTTTTGGAAAGATACATACAAGGAAAATAAGTAGGTCAAAACGAATTTCTGGCTTTAGGTTTTTGACAAACTTCCATATTGATCTGCGTTGTGGCTGTAGTATTTACATTTCCATCAACAATGCAGAAGGTTTTCTTTTACTCCCTGAAGCCTTTCCAGTATTTATTATTTGATTCTTTTATGACAGCCATTCTTTCTGAAGTGTGATGGAATCTGTGTTGTTTTAATTTGCATTTCTCTTATGGCCAATGATGTTGAACATTTTTATATATTTATTGGCCATCTGGCTTCTTCATCTGAGAAGTATCTCTTCATTTTGCCTGCCCATTTTTTGGTTAGGTATTTTATTTTGATAGGTGTACTTTTTTTTAAAGTTCTTTGTATACTCTAGATGTTAGTCCTCTCTCTGGGGATTTACTAGCAAAATTTTTACTATTCTGTGGGGTTGTCTTTTTCACATTGTTTTGTTCTTTTCTGTGAGGAAATTTTTAATTTGATGTGATACTGTTTGTTAATTTTTGGTATTAATTCTTGTGCCATTCAATTTCTGTTGATAAAGTGTTTGCCAATGCCTATATCTTTATGAGTCCTATTTGTTCTTTGAATATATTGTTTTTCTTTCTTAACATTTAGATCCTTGATCCATTTTGATTTTAGTTTATTGTACAGGTGAGGTCAATGGATCTAGACCACCTTATGCAAGAAGGTAACCACTATTCCTAGCACCACATGTCCACTTTGGTTCCTGTTACAGACTGTTTTTGTCACTGTAGCTTTGTAATATAACTTCAAATCTGGAACTGCTATACTTCTTGCTTTGATTTGCTGCCCAAGATTGCTTTTGTTATTCTGGGTTTCTTCTGATTCTATATATTATAAACCATGTCTACAAAATCTTGAAACTGTTAGTACTAAAGGGGATAATCGGAGGATTGCATATTAAAATTGTTTCATTGGAAAAAAAGTACATTTTGCTACATTGTTATAATTTCCCTATATGACAGCTATTATTAATCATTCCATTTAAGTCATGAAATAAATGAACCTGGCAAGTTTAAATCTGATTGTAAAAATCCCTTCACTTAATTTATTTTATTCCAGTAATGAACAGAGCCTAAAATATGAGTAGTTATAGAACAAGATAGATACTGAAAAATGTAAAGAGTTGTAGGTTTGGGGTTTCTTAAGAAAAGTAGCAAGTTATTGAAAGGTTAGACTTTAAAACTTACAAAATACGATGCTATGGATTAAAAACTGGTGGTCAACTTCACACCAGCTGAATTAAACCGGCATGGTGCTGAGCGTAGATGGCCCACCTGAGGGAAGTTGCTAGCATAAATAGAGATGTGGAGAAGAAGAGCAAGGCATTGTGGGTTCTCCTAAGTGTTGCTGTTTCAAGCCATTGGTTCTCCTGGAGGAGCTTGTCATGCTGGCTTCCCCAATATGGATTAAGCCATTATTGTTGGAGGAGTTTGGTACCTTGTTGCTGATGGCGGCTGCGATTCACTTAGGGGGAGCTACGATCCTTACATTGAGCATCGCTTCCTGGCTCTGAAGTGGAGGATGTTTTCACAGTTGCTTTCATGACCTGTGCTCAACTGTTATCATCAGAGGAGCTCAGGACCTATTGCCACTGAGGATGGCTGTGGTACTTTTCGGGGAGCTCTGGTCCTTATTTTGAGCATGACATCTCGGCTCCAGTGTAGAACCCTCAATCTACTGGCACAGCTCCTTCACCTGGCTAGACTTACTAGCTTCCACCACTGACCTTTGGCCTTCCCAGCACAGATCCATAAAACAGACTGGCATGAGTCCTTATCGAGGGCTCTTAGACCTCCAGTTGGATTTGCGGGAGGTGTTGCCATGGGTTCTGGGTCTTCAGTTGGATTCATGCAAGACATTGCTGTGGGATCCAAGTCCTTGGTTGAATATTCTGGGTCTTTAGTGTTGTGGACAGATTTTCCTGCACTCCCTTGTTTTTAACTCTGGGTGATCATCATAAAAGAGTATTATAAATTCTGTGTCCTGTATGCAGTTGTTTTCCTTGTAACCCCTGTCTACAGCATGTGATTAAAATAGTTCAAAGTTTTCCTATAAACTATGGGGAGAATTGTGTGTAAATTTATAAGAAAAAGCTCAAGAACCCTGACTTTTTCTACCTTTAGAAAATGATGATGTGATTGAAAAATTGAATACACAGAACATCTGAATGAGCATATGGAGGAATACAACTGTTCATTAGTAAATTTTAACATTTTTGTTTTGTGGAATATACCTATTTATTTATGGAGATGAACAACTGCTTCTTCTATGGCAGTTCACATAGTTATTCATATGGAATTTGGTAGCGAGAACTTACTGGGTTTATAATTCATTTTCATAATATATGAGTCAAAAAAAATTATAAAATCCCCCCAAAAGACTGACCAATTACTGGAAAGTTTACTATCTTTCTTCTATCAAACTTTTCTTTACTATGGATATTTAAAAAATATTTCCTTCTGTTTTTCAGTAGCAATAGCACTGCTGTGACATTTGTTGGTACAGATCAGTGACTTTGCTATCTGTATTGTGCTTTTGAATGTCCCTTTTATTCAGTAGCAGTATTTTCTGATCTGTAGAACAATATAGCTTGAGCAGGAAAATTCAAGCTAGGATAAATAAGATTATTTTCATGAACTTCTCTCTTTTTAGGCTAAAACTTTACCATCTGTTCTTTTCCTTATGTGTTTAGAATGTATATAATTAACTGAGCAATCATGTTATAAAAAGAAGAATATAAGTGATTTTAGTGCATCACCATATTTTTATACAGTACATCTGTTATGAAAAGATTTTCTTCCAAATATATGTTTCAGGTACAAATCAAAGAAAATACATTCTTTGTAAATACAAATTCTTCCTATATACAAATTCTTCCTAAAAAGCTTAGAAAATAGAAGTATATTTAAGAATTTTATTTCAGCTAAAAACGCTGCACATTACAGGCAAGGAGAAAATCACTTCATAGTTACACTGTTCACGATTCATACAGTATAGTAGAATACATTCTCCTTCAGTTTTATTTAATTTTCATAACAATAAACCTACTAAAGTTACTTTCCAACTGAATGCATTTCTTCTCTCTTTAGCGCTAAGACATTCTATTTGTTCTGCTGAAAACAATCTCAAATTTTTAAAAAGTTATATAGTTTATGTTCCAAATCACATTTCACTTACCTTATCTTTACCAAAGCATAGTATTTATATACTTTCAATGTTTAATTGTCCATTTCCACCAGTAGAATGTAAACTCTATTACACCATAGATGTTATCTTTCTTGCTTAAAAGAATTCTGAAATATATCTAATAGTATATACTCAAAAGCTTTTAGTAAACCAAAGGAATTCTTACATATCTCCATTAATCTTACTGGTCTTGAGCAAAAGTACATTTGATTAAAATTACCAAGTATTCACTGACTAATATCTCAGACTGAGTCTATGAAGATACATGACTTTATCCAAAAATTACCTATGTATATGAATAAAATTGGAGTTATTCTTTTAAATGTCACCTTTAAAGTCACAATTAAAATAGCAATAAATGTGTGACTCTAAATTGGGGATAAAAGTACTGTATAGATACATTCTGTGTCTGTCAACCAGAAATGAAACCTGAAGTCACACGGTAAGAAAATTGCAATCAGTGATGTTTGGAAATAACAACACCTTGTGAAAATTATTTTATTTATTTTTATAATAAATAAATTGAAATAGAACCACTGCTTCTCTATAAATTTATTGGTTACATATGTCCTAGACAGGGAAATCTCCCAAAACATCATTTTGCCTCTAAATAAACCTGGATATAAACAAAAGTTTAGTATTGCTTTCACAAAACAAAAAAGAAAGAAAGAAAAAGTAAGAAATAGGTTATAGTGACCTGATCTGTCATATTTCTTCAAGAGAGGAATCTGCTAGAATATTGCTTCCTGTTTCTTCCATTTCTCTGAAAGCTACCTAAGGGCCTGCATATATCCCTAAATCCTATTGTTACCATATTTTTTTCATGAATCTAGAAGTTCCTCAAGTGGAAGACTTTATTTTTCCTTTGAGTTTCTGTAATTCTAGAAGAATTACTTTCAAAAATCAGTGAACTCAAGAAGTGCTATAATTTGACTTATTTTTCAACTTCTCCAGGGTAAAGATTGCTGCAATATCTAATATATATCACTTGCAGATAATAAACACATGTTGATTCAGAGAAAAATGAATTTGCTTAAGTTTCTAGTCATCTAGCAAGTTGCTAGATTATTTTATTACCATTTTAATTTAATTTGTTTGTCAGTAGATTATACTATGTGCTTTGAACATTGCCTGATCCTATTTTTACTAATAGTGTAGAATAAATACTTAAAACCAAAATAAATGAAACTAGAAACGATGAGTATGCTGAAAAGGTGTAAAGTGTCTGTCAGAAATATAATGAATCTATGAAACAAAAAATACAATGTAAATACAAACTCTGGGAGAACTTCAAATTTAGCTATAATCTTACACTTCTTACAAAATTTTTAAAATTAAGATTTCACACATTCTAACATTTTTAAAAGATGAAAAATATGAAATACTGAAAGCAGGACCCACAAAAGTTCTAATTTAACAGAATACCCTTCCATAAACCACAAAGGGGTTACCATCATTTTAAGAGTGAATGGAAAATGAATTCAATAGAAAAAGGAAGTAGAAAGAATATTTTTAAACAATTTTATTTCTCTGAATTGCAAATAAAGTCATCAGTGGTAATTTATAACCGCAATTTAAATTCCATGTGGTATTTCAATCATTCAGCAAAATTCATAAACACACACACATACACAGAATTTACAGATAATTTAATTGAATTTTTTTATTGAATGTGCCAATAGGCAGAGTAAATGAGAACAAGAATTATAAGAAAATACAAGAAAAATTTTTATAACTTGCAAATACAACAAAATAGTAAAAGTATTATGAACTGTATCTAGAAGAATCCTAAAATTCAGGTATTAAAGCAAAGAGATAATTTTCATAAAATAATCATATTTGATATGTTCAAATAAGCTGAAGTTAAACCTTAATATATTAGAAATGAAGGAGGAATTACAAAGGCAGTGTACACAAGGAGGATAGATAAATACTTATAGAGTAATATGCAATTAAATTTAATCATACATTCAGTACAGTTACAAATAAGCAAGTTATATATCAGTAAATTGAATGTTTTGTGAGAAGACTTGAGAATAAATAGGACAAAACTCAAAGGAAGTATTAAAGAAAAATTTATAACATAGGAAAATAAACTGGAGACCAGACCAAATGTCAGACATACATGAATCAGAAAATAGTGAATCATTATAATGTTTCTTACCAGAAAACTCAAAGTAAAGAATAATGGCAGCTTGGAAGATTTTATATTTCAAGTTTTAACAATGAGAAAATTTTATAATCATTGAAAAAAATATAGTCATATCCAGATATCCACAGAGAATAATTAAAAGGAATTCTGTATGGAAATGTGTCAGACAATATAGACAACAATTAGAAAACAGTTAATGTAATCTGAAAGAAAAACAAATGTGCTGATTTTAATACTAATTAAAGACAAAATTCAGTAGAAAATTTTGAAAAATGAAACATAAATGAGAATACTATACAAAGAAAATGTTTTACATTATTTTTTGCAAAATAAATACAATTTACACATTTGACAGTGTCCTGATTTTTAAAAATTGACTAATAACAAAGAATTAAAACTGTAAACATTATGCTCAATGATTGTGATAGAATTCAGCCTGAAAATAAGAAAAACATAGAAAATCTTCATTGAAATTTGAATTTAAATAGTACTAATCTAAGTAACACAACTCAATTGTTTTAAATGTTACTATAAATATATACTAATTGCTACACTGCATATCTGCATTTTCAGTAAATAAACTTATTATAAATTGTGCTGCTATCAACAGCAATATTTATGTATTACCATAGTACTCTTTGGAGACAACATTAAATACCATATGTTGTCTCTCATCTGAGAAAAACAAAGTACAAAGAGAAAAATAGAAGATGCATAGAAGAAGTTAAGGAATTGACCTCTTGAAAATGGGAAGGGGTCCAAGGGGCCAACAGAGAGGGTTAAAAGGGAGTGAATAGGGAAATAAGCAGAATAAAAATAAGCCATCTACAGGATCCTAATAACTTCAGTAAATGCAAACATTGTATGTCATAAACATGAACTAAGTTTAACAATATCAGTAAGAATGAAAAGGGAGAAGAGATACTTAGAGAAGGGAGGAGGAGGGAGGGAAGGAAAAGGGAATTTAAAAAAAAAAGAAAAGCTGCATTATGTACATGTACCAGCATCCCAAGATGATTGTATAATGCATGTACTGCAAACATGTACTAATAAAAAAATTTAAGGAACCCAAAATAAATGAATTTAAAATTACAGGGAAAAATGCAGCCTTAAATATGCTTATTTTGGAACACAGATAAATATAAAACCTACCATTATATTTAAAAAAGGAAATAGTAACATTCAATTTAAAAGAATGATGATCATAAATGAGCAAAATCTAATTAAAAGAGCAATGCAGTAAATAACAAATATACAACAAGAGAATAAAGTTAAAATTTGTTCTCATGAAAGTCTACTAAAATGACAAGATTAGGTAAAGGGTGATTAAGTATTTTTAAAAAGAATAGTTCATGTCAGAAATATGAAATATTATTAAGGTATTATTATTATTATTATTGATACTAGGAAATGATCTCATGTCCTCATGCTTGCCTCTGAGCTATATACCCAGACTTATTATTAAGGTTTTAGAAGCATTATATGATCCTACAAAGATATAGTCTGCCTCAATATAATTTAGATGAATTTCTGAAACAGAACACAACAGAGGCAGTAATAAGAAATTTTAAAATCCCTGTATTTATTAAATATAATCCATAACAATATATCTTTATACATTTGAAAAATCTAATTCCAGATACCACCCCATTCAGAATTTATGAATTCTAAAACATAATTAAGGAAAAAATATTCATATTATGGAAATTCTTTAAATAGAGTGAAGAAAAGCCCTTTTAGAAAATGTGTACAATGCATAAATACACATAACATCACATAACATAACAACTTGACATTGACACTAGAGAAAGGTAAAAACAGAGTTCAAGCTCTTTGATGAAGGTCGAAGTAAAAGTTCCTAAACAGTAGATTAGCAAATCATAACCACTAATATGTGAAAAGGCTAACACATCATGAAGGTATCATTGGTCACCAACAGCCTCATCCACAGGACTTATTAGAGGGACCCACAGAACTTGGAAAACTGCTAGTCTTATAGTTGTAGTGTATTCCTCCCAAAGGACACTGATTGAATTAAAAAGGAAAACAAAGTCCTAAGACAGAATCCAGGAAAGACCATTTGAGAGGTTCCAGGGGTCCTCTCTTTGTGGAATTGACAGACAGTGCTTATTCTTTCAGTGACTAACAGTGATAACGTCTATAGACTATTGTCCAACAGGAAAACTCACCTGGGCATTGGTGCCACCTATGAGACTGGTATCAGTCTTGTATGTATGCAGTGCATATGAGATTGACTCCTGTGCTCAGTCTCCAAATCCAGCCTCTACTACTCCACTGCCAGCCTCTCTAGAAAGCAAAACTGGTACTGCACACACAAGGTACCACCGTCCATTATAGTTAAGATAAAACGTCTGATATGACTTGAGGTCTCAGTTAAATGTCAGGCAGGATATTAAAAAAAACCCAATGTAGGGGACAAAATTGTCTTCAGAATAAACCGAGTTTAAATATCCCATACCTGCTTAGTCAATTTTTGCTGCTCAATGACTGAAATAGTCATGGTTTAAAATTGTCATTTTAATATAAATAGAAGAAAGGGAAAATTATAAGGCCCTTCCAGTAAATACATAATTTGAGAAGATTCCACTGAAAACCTATCAACAAAAGAAAAATTTCTATGTCCATATATATGTGCATTTATACATATATATGATATTTTAAATAATCTACAGTAGAAAAATATAGTTGCTAGCTAACATAATGAAGCAGGAAAAATACAAGATATATATATGTATGTATATACACTTTTTCTATACACATATGAAAGTAAAAAATAGTCATCATATTTTAATATGCTATATATCCATGTAGAAAATAGAAATGAAAGCATGAATGAACTATTATACCTATTAAGTGTGGCAGAATGGTTGCATTGCTGACCGCAATTTGCTATTATTAAATTATCTACCATTTCAGTGTAAACTTGTGGAAATCACCAACAAATCCTATTTGCTCTTAGCTTCCTCCTATGGAATTTATTGGAAATGATTAGACTCTTATTTCAGGTCTGGGACTCAATATTTCAACTGCTTCTCTTTCTCTTATCTGCAGCTAGCAAGAGAACATGACCCCACTGCCTGTGAAAAAGTGTGAACTGTGCTGGTGTAAAATGAAGGAGCACAGAGAGCAGAACTGAGTATGTAACTGGTCATGGGCTAGAAAACAAGATCAAAAATCCAACTAGCTTGTTGCAGTTGACCAGAGTTGCAATGAATAAGCTTCAACAAGTTCAGTTATTGAGAGCCCAACTGACCACATATACCGGAAAGAAATGTTTATTATTGTATGACGCTGAGATTTTGTGTTCATTTTCTATACACCGTTATGACAGCTTGGAATAGGAATCATTCCCTGGAGTTGGGTGCTGCCATTAAAAACAATCTTAAAATGTATAATGGTTAATAATGTATGTGGTATTTTCGAGTATCTAATTAAACTTTTAGTTTTGGAAAATTTTGAAAAATTTTTCTCCTTTACAGATGTAGCATACTTTTACACAGCAGAAAACAGTTTTCATATTTGAAGAAGATCAGAGCTTCCTTTTAGGGAATGATTTGTATCTCTATTTAATATCTATTTCTCTCTCTATGTATACATTATTAATTCAAACAGTATTCTCATACGCTTCCTTTAAGTGTACAGATAATACATTTTTCACAAAATATTTAAACTCTACATTTTGGAATTGGCTGAAATTTTGTTTGCAAGTTACAAAATGATAACATTTTATTAAAACTCCATGGGTTCACGATGACAATGTCAACTTTTTGCAAAATTTGCACATTACTAAATTGTTTTAGAGTCAATTACATTCTTTATTCTTACTTTACTTACTCCTATATTTTCTAATTGTATTTGTGAAATGATTTACTCGTATTTAAAAAGACTTTTGTAGTACTAAATTTAAACTGTTCTAAGACATTTAGATAATAAATAGAACATACATTTTAAAATATTGAAATTTCTGTTTCTTCTGTAAACTCTCATAAAATTATACTTGCAATAAAAATGGCAGTATTAGTATCATTCCTCAACAGAATGCAGATTTCTTTCTTAAAGTTTTTGAGAATTATTTTTCAAATTGTTCATTGGCTAAAATTTATTTTGACATCTTTGAGTTCTTTCTCTGCATAAGCCTTGCCCATTGATTTATTCTTAAAGCATGTGTCATTGTGTTTCAGGTATTTTTTCTGCAAATAATATATTGCTGAGATGCCTTTGGAGATGTTTAAGAGTATTTGTGAATTCACAGGAAAGTTAAATTTATAGTTTTTTAAAATACAGTAGGATTGCCTTGAATCAATATTTAATAGTTTTGCTTTTTATGTTATTTATGACCTGTCTTATTTTCTGACTTTTCTGTTTTTATTTGGACAACCTGTTTTGCTTTCATTTTGGTGGAGATTACTTGCAAGTATTTATTTTTTTCATATGAATATATATATAAGTAATGTGCTGAAATGCTTAACCCAATACAGAAAGTTCCAAATGTTAAGAATCTGTCTGTTTCATATTTTGTTGCTTTAAATGTATAAAGTTTTATGAATAAACTGAATATCTAATTTCTTTGTGGCTTCATAAATTCATTCAATTACAGAATAGACTTATGAAATCATGGTTCTCATAAATTTAATAAAATTGAGTTGTATTTAGAAATCTTTACCTTTCAGCAATTTTGTGTTTAATTCTCCAAAATGTAGCTTGACGAATTTTACTGCTAGTCTGAATATGCACTATTAAATCTATATTTAAATGATGTCATAATTTAACATTTAATAGCATTTATATCTTTCTGGAAATAGAGTGTTTTTCTAACAATTATGCCTATATTTTTGCTATCTGGTTTCTATATTCATAAATATTTAAACAAAGTGCTTAAAATAGAGTCACAAATGCATTCCAAATAATAAATAAGATGTCATAAATATCAAAATAACATTTTAAGAAAAGTAATAGTTATACTTTTAATTATCAGAATATAATAAATATCCAACAATCACAAGTAAGTCCACATTTAAACAATGAGCTCTGATAATTTTATAAGTGTATTCGACTGTATTTTATTTAATGTTATTATTTTATATGAATTAGAGGAAAATGTTCATCTAAAGGCAAACAACAAGGTTACTTAAGGAAAAAATCTCACAACATGAAACAGAAAACATTTCTATGTAGTATCTCTTTTTAATTTTAAAAGAAATTCAAGAAAACATGGTTTACATAGAAGGGAAGATATAGGGTAGGACAGTCAGAAAGCTGAACAGATAACAAAAATAAGAAAAAGTTTAAAGACAGTAGATAAAATGATAATGAGCATACGTTATGAAAATAATATGCTAGAGCAGAATTTAAAATACAAACAAAGAGTAGTTATAATAAGAAACAAACCTCCAGAAACATAATACAAGATGATAGAACAAGGTCTATTGGGAAATGTTACAAAAATTTGTTACTGAATTTGGACACAGAGACATGCCAGAATCGTTTTCACAATTCTATAGCAGCGTTCCTTATCAGCCTTCTAATACCAAGTACCTTTTGAAATGTGAGGTTGTTATGAGTCTAGTCTGTAAATGGCATCAGAAAATCAGGGATATTCTGACAAGTACTTCTACCAGGCACTGCTTAGTGTGGTATGACAAACGCCACACAATCTCGACATTTGAAGCATTATATGTGATTAAACCTACTTGATATGTTTGGCTATCAGCAAATTCTTTTTCTCATAAGCCTCATTTCATCCTTCTGTAAAAGAATAAACTTGGACCAGAGAGTTTATTAAAAAAAATATTTTCAGACATAACATTTGGTTCTTTGCCACTCTTTGGAAAGTTCATACTTTCCTCATTTCAATCTGTTCACACATGTGAAAGTTTGGTGCTCGCTAAGTGGAGACAAGCAGCAGGAAGATTGTACTTAGAAATGAAATCAATAACCCCAAATCATAGATTGCACATGTAATGTATATCTTTTGTCTCTCCTCTGAAGAAAATGCTTGCAAGGAAAAAATCTCACTCCATGAAATAGGAAGAAATTTTGTATTGTATCTATATTTAATTCTAAACAAAATTCAAGAAAACATCATTTTCATAGAAGAGAAGACACAAAGCAGAGTAGTCAGACAGTTGAACAGATAACAAACAAAATAAGAAAAATTAAAGACAGTAGATAAAATGATAATAAACAGAATTTATGAAAGTAATATGCTATTGGCACGATGGCACACTCCTGTAATCCCAGCACTCAGGAAGCTGAGGCAGGAGGGTCGCCCCGAGTTCGAGGCCAACCTGGGCTACAAACTGAGTTTAACACCAGCCTGAACCATGTAATGAAGCCCCACCTCAAAAAAGACCAAAATAATAACAATAATAATATGCTACAACAGGATTTGAAATACAAAGAAAGAAGAAAGAAACCAGAAAAGCACATGAAAGCTACTGGAAAACAAACAAACAAACAAAAAAATAGAGGGCAGGTTAGGAGCATGGGATAGTGAGGAAAGGACTGAATTTGGGAGGAAAGGATGTTGTAAATTACAAGATCCAAAGAAGACATAAAAATGACCAACAGTTTTATGCAAATGTGCTCAACTTCAATAGTCATTAGGAGAAAGAAAATTAGAACTATCATGAGATATCATCTCACACCCAGCAGCAAGGTCATTATCAAAAAGACAAACATAAGTGCTGATAATGGTGTGAAGTAAAAGGGAAACAAGAAACAAACACCAAGCTTCTTATACACTGTTCCTGCAGATATATAGTGACATGGTCACTAGAGAAAACATGACATGATTTCCTAGTGAAATTAAAAGAAGAGCCTCCATGTGACACAAAAACTCTTCTCTTGTAAACAAAGAAAATGTGATTACTCATCACTCACCTTGTAATGATATCTGCCCTCCCATGTTCAATACATCATTTTTCAGAGTAACCAAGATATGTGTTTTTCAACAGATAAACAAATAAAGAAACTGTGGAGCATACATGTATGTATACTTGTCACAGAGGTGAAACTGAAAACATTAAAATAAGTACAGTAAGCCACACACAAAAACTTGTATAATCTCAATTTATATGTAGAATCTAAATAAACTCAGAAAGCTAACAGTAAAATGCTAAGAAGGCAGAGTATATACTTTTTTAAAAAGGCAAATGAAAGGAACCACAAATGTAAAAGTACCCTTAGAGCCAGCTATGCATTGAAAAGGAGAGTGTAAGATCATGTTTTGCAGTTATAATGGATGATGTGCATTATGTGTAAAATGGATTCATGTGTATTATGAAATAAGTGCTCAAAAATCACAATAAAATTGACAAATGATATATCATTTTATAGACGTTTGGTTTTTTAAAAAGGCAGGGCAGAAAGAGTAGAACATGAAACCTAATTTCATAAATTTTATTGTCACAAGCTAACACAGAAAAATCCATTTTCTGATTTTGATCATTCTTTAACCCAAATTCAATGTAACAATCATTTTGCCTTACAAATCTAATTTTGTAAACATTGGTTTATATTTGGAACAGATAGCAACAGTTTAATATCATAAAGACATTTCTGAATTTGTACTTTAATGTTTTTGTGAAATTTTTCTGAGGCTTTTAGTGGAAAATACAATTTTCTTTTATGTGCAGGTCTATCTAGTTTTCAGCACAGCACATGGATTTCCATAAGAATGCACTCTACTACAGTACTTGCAAAGGGTTAAATTCTTGGTTCCCTACAATAAAGATTTTTTGCAGAGACTTCTGACTCTACAGATAACACATGTGAAAACTGCAGACATTTTGAATATATAAATAAATATATATATATCACAAATAATCAGATGAGTACATAAATATTCCTTTCCCCACATTTCACTAAGGAAAGTATATTTTCTACTTTAAAAATATCTCATTTCTCAATTACAGTGTACCACATGAGAAACAAAACAGGGATTGATGAACACTTTCAATGAATACATCAAATAAATAAAATGAAGAAAATAATAATTCTTACAAATTTTACGTCAGTGAGGAATGTCTCTCAGAGTATGATAAATTTTGCAAGGGAAAACAGAAATCAAGCTGAGTGTCTTCTTTTAAGCTATTTATAGTTGAAATAAGGAAACAGGAATCTATTGAATTTTTTCAATAAATTTGGTAAGTGTAAAATCTAGAAAAACTTACTTTCAGAAAGAGAGCAAGGAGAAATAAGACATTAATTTATAAATCCTACATTCATATGATCGATAACCATTGTATACGACATAGAACTAATTTCCTAGATCGAATTTTTGACATTGTAGTATCCTGGCCAGCTACCCTTTCAGAAATGAACTATTTTCTCAGTTGCTTTAAATGTTGCTTGAAGACAGTTTGGAGATGATTGTGGCAAATGAAAATAGCTTCATTCAAAGTTGAACCTCACCCCAGGTACACTTCACATCCACTGACTGAACAAATGAGGTTATATATTCGTATGTCTCTTTCCACAGCTGGAAAAAAAATTCTCTGTTGGTTTTCTGTGTTCAGAAACCTCCAAGCGTCAGCTAATACCTTGTTTTAGGACGGCATCAAGTTTCAACTCCTCTTTCTCCATGGTGTTTTTCTCATTTTCTTTCAACAGGTATTACTTTTACAGCATTCCATAATAGCATCCTGCATACTCATTTCAGGATCATAGTCTACTTTCCTGAAAACAAGAAATTGTTGGTAAAAAGGGGTAGTTTGACAAAACAGACCCTAAGGTGGAATTTAAGAGCTTGGCAGGTCACTAACTTGCTGGCAATAATGAGGTTATAAGGGGAAAAACAGTGAGCCTTTGACAGAAGTTACCAGTGTAATTATGAAACATTCACAGGTGCTAAACTATGACAGTATACTAGTGAAGCCGAAATGAAGTAGATAGTGTGATACATCAGCTGTTCAAGAAACATCTAGGATAAAATAAGTTAAGTACAATTAAATTCAGTTTGTGTTAACTGTTGCTCTGAGAAACTAGGACTACTAATCAACACTTAAGTGCTAAATATGAAAGTTGTGGTGTTTTCTTGAGTCTATTAACAAGCTAAATTTTCCTTTAGGAGAAAAGCAGACATAGTTGTTTACCATGCTCCAAATTACTTATAAGAGTATCTAGGTTCCAAAGATTGTCTGAATTCTAACAAAGACACGTCTGCTGTAGCAAAGCCAGGTATATTATCATATTCTTACTGGTTGATAAGAATTGGACACTGGATATGAGGATATTTGAATGTATTCACCTGGAAAATTTAAATCCTTAAATTCAGCTAACCACTCTAGTGTGCAGAGATAGTTCAGCCTTCCATGTTAAGGTTGACCAGTTCCCTGATGCTTTGGAAAGTATAGAGAGCTCCCTTCTGGGATAATACATGTGCCTCTTCTCTAGAACGGCTTCTAGCCACTGAACCAATTACTAGTATTAAGCCTCAATACAATCAAAATAGGGATACTGCCAGGACAAGAGTCCAAAGGAACTGCAGAATTTAGCCAACAGTACCAGTAGTCAAATACTGAGACTTTGGAGTAAATAGAAACAAAATGTATAGTTAAGTAAAAGGAAATCTATTATTCTTATTGATACACCCTGGCAAAACTCCATGTGATAGAGTAAACACATTAGAGCAATCGTTCCTAATTGCATAGAAAAAGTGATGGTGTACAAAAAACGTGTATACCACAGGCTCAAAGTAGAAAGTTTGTGTAGATATACCATACAAAGCTAGAAAACTCACCACATAAACCACTCAGAATTTTCTGAAAGACACATCTTTCTATGAAACAATAATTCTTTCAACCTAGTAAGAAATTGTGTGGTAGCCTTCTCTGGTAAGGTAGGAATTGTCAGAAACAAGATTGGTTTAATAATTGTAATCGGTGTTTAGAATGAATGAAGGAGCAACTAATTAAGCCTGATTTTCAGAGAATTATAGAGGCAAAAGACTAAATTTCCTAGAGGCCAATCAGATAGGAAACCAATAAGAAGGGAGCAATCTGTATAATCAAAGTAAGTCAAGATTGATAACCGGGAGATAGAACAGTTTTCTTTATTTACTGTCATTATTTGACTAGTTTTTGGATCTGGGTCAGATTTCCAACCTGTCATTTATTAACTGAAATAAAAACCATAAGGAGGGTCAATACAATGAAATGGAAAATGCACATTATTTAGATTCCCTTATTTTCCCCCAGTGAAGGGAAAAGTGAAGAAACAAAATCAAGGTAGCCTGTTTTATCACCAAAGCCAAACAAGTAAGAAAGACAAGCAGATGTAAAATACTGAATTTCGTACAGATCATCTTACTGGAAAGTGGGCTTATTGACAGGATGCTCTGTAATTTCCATGACACAACATTTTGTCCTTATAAAGCAGTAGCTGTAGATGAAGCTGGATCAAACAGCAGAAAAGCAATATATTTATATGAGCCAAAGAGTAATCCATAGAACTTACATGTTAGTCAGCAGACAGACAACAGAGACGACAAAGTATATTGGAAGTATATTAGAAAGTAATATGTGGGAAGAAGGAAATAAAAAATGAAAAACAAAAAAAAGCAAAATATTTAGGATTTATGACATGCAGAATGGGAGACTGACATTTTAAATGGAAAAATTATCTGTGGGTGAGTATTTGATCAAATACATTGAAGATTTGAGGACATGGGAAATATGAATAGGTAAGAGAATACACTTCTAGGCAGTGGGAGCAATAGGTGCAGTGATCCACAAAAGGCATATGCATGGTGTCTTCCAGAAATAGCAAGTTTACTGTGGATTTAATGATGAGAGAAGGAGAAGAGAGAAAGTAACTATGAAAATACTTGGCAGTGGTAAGGGGAAGCCCAGGACTCAGGTCAGAATAGGGATTTGAAGGGCTTTGGTTTTTCCTTGGATTGAGGAGGGAAAAACAACTATTTCCATTTGTTTATTCCTCAAAAAATGTAAAATCGGGGCGGGATATTTTTGTCACTGTCTTACTTCTCTCCAAGACTATAGTCTAAGAGCCAAAGGAACTTGAATATATTTACATCAGAACATTTTATACAGTATTTTGTGACTTTTTTCATTTTCCCTATCTCGTGATGGGACTTTTGAGGGCAGAGATCATAGATTATTTCTTAAATTATCACAGTGCCTGAAACAGAACAAAATCACTATGATATAGATAAATAAATGCTCTGTTGGAAATAGATTACGTGCTGTGATAAACATCAGCCAAATATAAGGTTTGGGTCAAACAATATGCTTAAATTTATTTGTTCTGCTTGACATAGAAAGCATTTGAGTGCCACCTATGTACCTAGCTTAGTAGTTAAAGAGAGCAGGGGCATATGGACAGATCAGTTTTAAAATAGTGTGCAATTTACATATCTTATAATACTATTTAAGTCCTTATAACTTTCTTATTTTTGTCTGCCATTGTATTGTATTGCTCTTATTACATATATTTTCAAAGTTTGCAAATTTGACTAATTTCATGGTTAAAATTTTTAGTGGAAAAACAAGACTTTTTCAGAAAATCACACAATAAATGTGTTAAAACAAAATTTTGTATGTTATACAAAATGTTGGAAAGACAGCATATCTTTTAAAACAAATCTAATACTGTTTCCAGACAGGGAAAAGGGTAAAATAGGAACAAGAGCACTATAAACTTGAAATTACAAACAAAAATTAAACCAAAAGCATTTTAATAATTAATGAATCATAATCTAGCAATTAATTCAGTAATTCAAAAGCATTAACAAAATCCTGTGCGCAATTAATTAGAGTAGAATATATAGTATCAAAATGGATAATTTTATCAAGATCTTAGATTAGAACATTCTCAGATTGGACATAAAATCATCGGTTGCACTCATTCTGAATACAGGACAGAAGAGAAAGTGTATTTCGAATCACAAAGTGGTTTTCAGCCTGAGAAGTTAACATTAATGGATTTCATAAATGGAAATGGGGAAGAATAAAGATGGATATGATCATTTTTTCTTGAGACATCTCAGACTTGAAAAATCTGAATTTGAGAGAGTTTTTAGTTATCAGATGGAATTGTGAAGTGGGCAAGTGAAGACGAGTTTCTATGTCAGGAGAGAAGTTCCGGTTCTTTAGCATTAGGGACCGGGAAGTACTAGCATAGAGACTGATTTTAATGCCAAAAAAATAATTAGATCATCAGTTTATGAGTTTAAATACAGAAGAAAAAATGACCAAATATTGAGAACTGAGGTACTCTAATATTATGATGACCATGATCAACAGAAAAAATAATGCCACCAAAAAAACAAAGTCAAAATGATAGGGGTAATACAAGATGAATGTCACCCTGCAATCTAAGAGAGAAGTGCACTTTCCTCATCTTTATTTATTTATCAGTCCATCTATCTGTGTATCTATCTATCCATTTATCTAACTACCTCTCTGTTGGGTATGATCTAACATTATAGTGAATGCTTAAATTTTTAAAATTGCAAGAAAAGACACATTGCTGTTAACCCTCACCAATTTACTTGAAATACTCTCTTTGCTTTGAATACCCTTCATTCCTGGCAATGTGCCTTTTACCACAATAATTGTTCTAATGTAAATGTTCACTATATTTTCTGATCACCACTTACACATGCGCAGGAGCCTTCCATATCTGCGAGTTCACCTACAGATGCAATCAACTGCAGAAAAAGAACATTTCTAAAGCTTTGCAACTCTACATACACAGATTTTTCATGCCATTATTCCCTCAATAATAGAGAATAACAACATTTTTACATCAGCAATTATAAGTAATATAGAAATGGTTTAAACAATATAGGAGGATAAGAATAATTTATTTGTAAATACTATGCCATTTTATAAAAGAGATTTGATCATCTAGAAACTTTGTTATTATGAAGGATTTTGGAACCAATTACTCACATAACAAGGATAACTATACACACAGACACACACAGGTGCACAAATGCATACAGAAATATACACACTTGGGACTGAAATTTGAAAAATGTAGAGAATGAACTGAAATTAATAAATACTAATGACCACATTAATGAAAGTTGTGATTGTTTATTAAAGACAGACAACTTACACAATAGGAAATATCATTGTCTAATGCAGATGGGAAAGGCTTTCAACTTCACTAGTACATGAGGGGGGAAATGTTTCAGGTACACAAGCAGTCCTTTATATTCTGCTTCACGATGCTAGGGATGGAATTCTCTTAAGTACACTCTTTCTGCTTTCTTGTCAAGTGCTCTCCATGTGAGGTATTAGGGTAAGACCGGAAGGCTGGAAGAAAGGATAAAACATTTTGTTTTTCATATTTCTTCCATTTATCTCATATATCCTCAGCAGCATTTTAAGTCATGAGTAGATTATTAATCTAAGGAGAATATAGATAAAAATAGGGCCCAAATAAAGAAATCTAAACAAGAAAATAAGCTAAAGGGAACTGTTACATGTCTTGTGGGTATAAGGCACTTTATAATCAATATAGTTTTACACCATAAAAATTTGTTAGTCAATGTCTTATAGCTCAAAAAGTGAAAGTAAATTACATGTATATAATAAAGTGTTGAGTTAAAATGATGTACCATTTCAGAAAATATCAACCAGAAAATGATGCTTATGAAACATGTACACTAACATGATTACAACAAAAAACCATAATAGTATTTTGGTATGTATGCATTTTTAAAGTATATGGTTTAAATAATGTGAAAAGGTGCATAGCAAAGTCTGAAATTATAGTAAAATAACAGAAATGATATTTTTGAGAATAAAAATTTATGATTTTTTTTGTTACTGTCAACCTTTCTTTACTATATGTCTGTATTGGGGAAAATTATACAAAAGTATTTTCCAAGTCTAGTAAAGATAAACATAGCTTGAGTTTCTATCTAGCACAAGACCCACATATATTAAGTTACTGATAAATATATGAATGTGTCAATACCTGAATACCTTGTTTAAAGGCACTGGACTCAGATTTTCTGTCCACAGCACTGATATTTGAAGTACTTTCTATTCACATTTTAGACTACGAGATCATCAAGAATTACTATACAAGATTAGTCAGTGACAATCATAGTGAAGCTTGCTTGAACATACTGTTTTATCATTTACATAGTGTCTTCACCTGCATCATCCCATGTGACCTTTATAACAACCTGATGTGGGAAGTAGATTGGTGGCATCCTGAGAATGACTCTGAGACTTGAAGACATTATACAAGTTCTACAAAATCTGAAAAGTCTTCCCAAAAGTGCTCCTAAATCACTCACTAATCCTTCTGTTGTACCTCACACCAACACTACATGGACAGAACACGCTGGCAGGCTCATCAGTTTTTATAGACATTGATGGGCAAAGCAGGGAAGCACAGTCATTTTCTTTTCTACACATTTCATCCCCAAGGCTTTGTTGTTCAGAGAAACCTGTCTAGCAACCAAAATCTTCAACAATGTGAATTTAAGAATTCAATGAGAGATGTGATAAAGGCTAACGCTTGGAGAGTGCAGTATTAAATAGAAGAAGCTTACCTTTTTAATGTTCCACCTCTGCTCCTCTATTTTTTTTTCTTGTTTTTGTATTGAAATAAGCACAAGAAATAAATTAAGCTCTGGGACTCAATTTGTAACCTATGTAAACAAGTCATAGATACTCATTATGCATGAATAACACGACTCCTACATGGGAATGGAGGTTCTTTTTCGTTGTTACTTATTTTTAAAGTGTATAAAATACTTTCTATTTTTCTTCTTTGATAAAATCCAACAAATAATTGTTTCTGGATGTCATCCTGTTTTGATTTCTTAGTTGGACATCTTTTGTGGAACAAGTGTTCAGTATCTCAGATCTATATTGTTTTCATGCTCCAATATGTGTAATTATTCTGTGACTCTAGACCCCAGACTCCAGTATCTATCAGATTTTCAGAAGCTCACCATTGCTGTCAATATAAACACTAAGAACAAGGGAAGCCTCAGTCCAGATTCAAATGCTGAGTAACTCTGTCTTTCTGCACATATTTTGAGACTTCTTAAAAATAAAAGCTGCCGGGCGTGGTGGCGCACGCCTTTAATCACAGCACTGGGGAGGCTGAGGTAGGTGGAGCGTTGTGAGTTGGAGGCCGGCTTGGGCTACAACGCGAGCGTAAGGCCGGCCTGAACTACATAGTGCGACCCTGCCTCAAAAAAAAAAAAAAAAAAAAAAAAAAAAAGCCAGGGCCAGGAGTTTGGCTCAGTGCCTTAAGTGCCTGCCCTGGCCGGCGCAAGGTTGCAAGTTCAATCCCCGGTGCCGCAAAAAATAAAATAAAATAAAATAAAATAAAATAAAATAAAATGAAATAAAAATAAAAGCTGTGACCAGTGAATCGCTGTTGAATATTTTTAACCAGAAGTAATATACATGCCCAGGTAGATGCTCTGCAAATTTTTCCTAGAAAAGCATGTCTCATCTTTCTGGAATGTTCTTATTTCATGGTTTTCAGTGTGCCAATAAAACTGATTTAGAAAAGCAAAAAAAGAACAATAAAAACAATACCTAACTTGCTGTTAGCTAATAAATAAGTTTACTGTTTTCCAATATTGGTAGATATTGATTTGTTTTTAAGGATCAGAAGGAGTTTATCTGCAATATATCTCCCCAAACTGACTTGAGATTTTATTATAAACCCTCACAATCTGCTTAGTTCTCTTTAATTATATTTCCAAAATATTCCATATTTTCTAATGAGCACTAAGTCAGTGCTACTTAATGTATGGCCCATCGACTGATTACTTAATAGCAATCATTTCTGAATTTTGTGTCACCAGTCTGAAATGAAATAATCATAGGAATTCAGAATTTGGTTTGTTGTTGATCTTACATGAAGAATTACATGTCAATTGAGGTGCACGGACATGCATAAAGAAATCACTTCGCAATCGCTGATATTTCAAGGTTAATTTGTTGTTTGTACATTAAAGCTACAAACATGTTTTAAAATTTTCTTTGCAATTTAATTTTAACAGAGGCTTTAAAAAGAAAAAGTGAGTATAATTTAATACTATTAATTTAATTCAGAAATTACAAAAAATAAATTATATAAATAAATTTATATAACTTTTATTATTTGAACCAAAAATTTTCACTGTCATTGTTATCATTTTTATTTGTAAACGATAACCACACTTTCTGAATATAGCAATAATATATAAACAATGTTGACAGAAGTGACTTTGAGTTATTAGCTACTCAAAGAATTTGTATTGGTTGAGAGAAGTACGATTCCTCATACACTGACTGTGGTTTTGCAATTATCAAGAGTTACATGTGAAAACCACAGCAGGTTGTTGATAATGTATATAATGAAGTCATGAAATTATCAAACGTATAACAACATTGCCAAAATATATTTTTTAAAGTTTAAAAAATTGAGAAATGTATTAGCTTAAAATGCTAAAAAAAAAAGAATAGCAATTTACTGTTTTTTAAAATGTTTCTTCATTAGTATGTGTTTGTAGTACATAATGTTGACTTTATCTTAAAGTGTAATTAAATGTACTTAACATATTTTGATGTTTTGTTACCACTCTCCTCCCATTCCTTCTCCCTTCCTTCAGTTCTAGATTCTTTTCCACCATTACTATTTTTTGGATCATATTTGTGACGCATAATGATTACACATACAGTGAGTAGTTGTTACTTGTACAGGGCACGTCTTTGTGTGTCTCCTTCATCTGCCCCTTCCCTTCTCCCTCAATCTCTTGATCCTCTTCCCATTTGCACCGATCTATGTCCCTATTTTCTTTTATCTCACTTTAATTGTGCTTTTTATTTATACTACAAATTTCTCATATGAGAAAACTCATACAGTATTTAAATTTATGTGTGTCATTAATTTCACCTAACATTATGTATTTGAGTTGCATCCTTTTTCCTATGAATGACTCAAATTTATTTTTCTTTATAACCAAGTTATTTGTATTGTGCATAGATGCCACATTATCTTTATCCAATTGTCTGTTGATGAACATATATGCTGCTTCTAATAGTTACCTTTCATGAGTTGTGCTGTTGTAAATATTGGTATGTATGTATTGCTGTATTATGGCTTTTTATAGAATGTTTTAAGAGATTCATATAAAGTAGAATTTGGGTTGCCAAAACTATTTTTAAAAATATATATAATTATGGATACAGTAAGGGAAAATTGTGTCGAATATTTGTCTAACTGTGACGAAGAGGTATACTAATAGAAGTCTTAAACATTCCTAATAACACTTTCCAAGATTAAATTAATATATTGAGAAATGGTTAATTATTTGAAAGACTGACTCATATAATTAACAAAATGTTTTAATTGAATTCACTGAAGAAACACGTGTTGAAATAATTCTTTTAATCTCTTGAAAAGTATCATTTGAACATAATAATAACATAAAAGAAATTTTCTCGTTTCGAGCTTCTTTGATAAAAACAGCAAAGTGTTGGACATCTACAGTAACATGAATAATCAACTTCATATCTGTTTGGGTTGGAATTCTTTCCTAAAACAATACAATTTTATTTTCATATTGTATGTTACCTCTCTAAACTTGTTGGAGGTGTAAGACACAGGATTTAGTTGTGCAATCTAGATAAGAAATATGAAAAGACAAAGTATCTAATTTGAAGAGTTTAAGTTAGAACATAATTAAAAATTACTTTTTCCATCATGAAAGTATTGCCATCAGTTTCCTCACTCATTTGTGGAAATTATTAACTCAATCTCACAGATGAACAGAATGGAATCTCATAAGGGACCGGGGACTGAGAAAGGAGTAGAACTGGGAATGAAAAGTTTGATAAGAATCCGCAAAGTGCTTAGAGAAGTGGAATTAGTTCTGGGTTTTCATAACACCATAGGATAATTATTGGCAGAAATGCTATAGATATTATTTTAAATGACTAGAAGAGAATAAACTTTGAAACACATAAAATGATTAATGTTGAAGACATAGGTGTTTAGTACCTTAAAGTGATCATTACATATACATCGTATACACGTATTAAATTATCTAAATTTTCACATCAGAAATTTGCACAAAAACTGTATCTCTTTATTTTTTTATTTTTGCATTTTTAAATTTTTATTTTAAAGATAAAAAAGATACAGAATTTAAAACAACATCACAGGAAATTAAAAATGGTTTATAGATAGCATATTGTTGTCTTCAGAGTAGTTGCTCAGATAGCAAGACATTGACATGCAAAATTGATCATATACTATAAGCACAAACTGTTCATTTCAATGAACCAAAGCAAATTATTAGTATAATTATTTTGCCTATCTTGTGTGTGTGTATATACATTTTTTTCTTACATTCTTTCTTTTCACCTTTGCCCCATCACAACAGTTCTTTTCTTTTGAGCAGTTTCTTCCCCTTTCACAACATCTATTGTACATTTTGGTTATTATTAACTCTCTGAGTTTCTTACACTAGGTAGACAATTTGATGTTTATGCATGCAGGTCTGATTTATTTCACTTATGAGTATGGTTGCATCCATTTACTATAACAGCCTCGAGTTTATCCTTCTTTATAGCTGAGTAATACACCATTGTATAAAAAAGCACATTTTTTTACCCATTTCTTGGTTGTTAGGCATTTGGGTTGTTTCCAAGATTTACCTATTACAAGTTATACTGTTATAAATATGGGTGCGTATATATCGCTGTGGTATGTTTTTAATTCTTCTGGGAAAATACCCAGAAGGGGAACATTTGGGTGGAATGTGACCTCCAATTCTAGTTTTTGGAGGAATCTTCACACTGATTTCTACAGTGGTTGTACCAGTCTAACTACCACCAACAGTGGAAAAAGGTTCCTTTTTCCATGCAGCCCCATCAGCATTTGTTATTGGTTGATTTCTTGATGATAGCCATTTTCCTAGAGTGAGATGGTATCTCAGGGGTCTTTTAATTTGCATTTCTTGAATGACCAATGATGTTGAAAATTTTTTCATATATTTATTTTCCATTTGTATTTCTCCATCTGAGAATTGTGTATTCATCTCAGATGGCTTTTTGTTTTGTTTTGTTTTGTTTTTGTTTTTGTTTCTTTTTGTTTGTTTGTTTGTTTGTTTGTTTGTTTTGTACCAGGGATTGAACTCACAACCTTGTGCCTGCCAGGCAGGTGTTTATGCCACTGAGCTAAATTCCTGGCCCTATTTCTTGAGACTGGGTTCATTATGTAGTTCAGGCTGGCCTTGAACTCATTTTGTAGCCCAGGCTAGTCTCAAACTCACAACAATCCTCCTTCCTCAGCCTCCAGAGTGCTGCGATTAAAGGAATGTGCCACCATGTCCTGCTTTCAGATGCCCATTTTTGGATTGGGTCTTTGAATTTCAGGGACTTGATTATTTCAGTTCCTTTATATGTTCTTGAGAGAAGATGTTTGTCTGAGGGACAGTTGGGTAAAAATTTTTCCCCACTCTGTTGGTAGTCTTTTCACTCTTTTGCTGATTTCTTTTGTCTTGCAAAATCTTTTTAGTCAGTTGAGATCCCAGTTGTTGATTCTTGGAAGTATTTTCCTTGCAGTTTGGTGTTTGTTTATATACCCTCTAACTATAATTTTCCTCCCAGTAGATTTAGTGTTTCTGTGTTAATATTTAGATCTTTGATCCATTTTGACTTTAGTTTCCTTGATGGTGATAGACATGGGTCTAGTTTTAGTCTTTGGCATATGGAAAGCCAGTTTTTTCAGCACCATTTATTAAAGAGGCTATCTTTCTTCCAATGAATATGTTTAGCCCCTTTGTTAAAGATAAGGTGGTTGAGTGTGTTTGTAGTTGTACCTGCATCTTCTGATCTGTTCCACTGATCCTCAGGTCTGTATTTTTGCCAGTACCATTAAGATTTTATCATGGTAGCTTTCTAGTATAATTTAAAGTCTGGAATTGTGAGTATCTCTTTATTTAAAACACAATCAGCTAAAAGTGCACTTAATGCTGCAATAAAAATTTTGAGTTGCATATAGATTAGCATATTAAATCCTTGATTTTTTAATTATATGATAAGGTAAGCATTAATTATATGCAAGTAAAAGTAATAAAGCAAACGAATTATTGCATAACAATTGCCCCCCTTTAGTTTGCTTCTTTGAAGTGTGGTGAACAAATTTTGTATCTACACATACATGCATTTACACACATATACAATTTATTGAAGTTTTTTAATATTATAGATAGGGTACCAATTATGCTTTCAGTATATCTGCATATCTATATTAACCTGTTTCTTCCTTATACATTTTCAAAAATAAAACACTTAACCAGGCATCTGGGAGTATAGCACAGCTGTACAGGCAGGCTTAGCATGTATAAGGTCTTTGGTTCAATCTCTAGCATGTATAAGGCCTTTGGTTCAATCACCACCACCAAAAACAAACAAACAAAATATCCCACACCACCAGCAACAAATTTGACCTGCTGAAAATGGAAGAATATAAGCTACTGATAAAACATGCAGGAAATAAATTTTTGATTAGTATCAGCAAGGATATTTTTTCCTTTTTTAATTGAGAGA